>PVIR01010951.1:0-48509 GCA_004026965.1 Petromus typicus | reverse complement strand
ATAAACAAAATAAAAATAAACACAGAAATTCTGTATTCTAATGTATTTTAGTAATATTTTTCCATCTTAATTTAGGTCTTCAAACATGAACTAGCTTACTTATTGACTGGAATTCTTGGAGCAGCAGTAGATTATTGGGTCTTCCTTGGTCTTAAGATGGGTAGAAATGTGATGCAACACTTGTCTGATGACTTAGGAAGTTATATTTCCCTTTCATGTGATGGTAAGTATGTCTGATGTTTTTCTTAGACCCATTCTAGAAATTAATTTTGAATTTCCTTAAAACAATCTATAATCTTGTACATATATTCATAAGCTTTCCTCAAAATAATAATACATACCACAAACACATACACAGACAGTACATAAAGGAAGATGAAAAAGATAAAAATTACCAATAATGCACCCACCACTTTTAACTTTAATGTGTTTCCAGTGTTCTCCAGCATTTTCATGTAGCTGAGCTCATACTATGTATATGCAATTTTGTATTATTTTCCTGAACTCATTACAGAATCTTAACAGCTACATATATTATCCAAAAATATTATTTTGATGATTTTATAAAAACTGAATAGTATGAAAAATACTACCTGTAAATAAATTATTAGTTTCATGTAATATTAGTATCTCTTTATTCTTTTAACTAAAAATTATAACTAATACATCCTATACAGTAGACAGATTTAAAAAATCAGTTTATTCTCATTTCACTGGAGACATGGATTTGTTTTTATGTATCGTTTTAGAGTCATATATGTTAAAAGCTGTTTTTGGTTCCGGTGGTTGCTCTTACCATCCACGCTGTGTGGAAAGCATCATCGCTTGGATCTTGTTTGTGCTGTGTGAACAATCCCGAGGTCTGTTTCCTCTTTGAACACTTGAAAACAAAATATTAAAATATGAAATTCACTGAGTCAGAATTCTTGTTATGAAGCCCCTCAGATTAATTTGGTTTATATCACTGATTTCTAACTTGTATCTGTTGCAGTATAATTTTTCTTAATATAAAAGAAAAACTGCTGCTTGTATTTTTTCTAAGAAGTCTGGTGCTCTCGCACGTGTGCATGGACAGAGCAGACAGTGTGCATAACGGCCTCACTCTCCCTGCTCTCCCTGTTACCTACTTCCATGTTCTAAAGTTTTCTAACATAAATGGGAGGAGGATTCTTTATCAGTATGATGACAGAGCTCGTTTTATAGCATTCAGCCATCTGGAAAGTTCCACCCCACTTTTTGGGTCTCCACACTGAGGGAGGCTTGTGTTCATTTCCCGTTGAGGAAGAATCTGTTGACTTTCTGCCTCCTTCCTTTCTTTGTCCTTTTTGTTTGTTTGTTTCTATCACTCTAAAACCTTCAAAGGAACATGTTTTAAATCAGCGGAGCTTTTTGTGACTTCTGTCTAAAAAATTTTACATGTGTATTGTCAGTATTTTAGACTACCAAATAGTATTTAGTGTTCCTGCACGTGTGTTTCACTACATCTCAGATAAAGAAAGAAAAATTCTTGAATCTGCCGTCAATCACATGAAGACTCTGAAGAAAGACTTCAGAACAGCCATCCAGGCTATAACTGGGTTTAGAATTTATTTGATGGTGCCCTCTGCAAAGCGAGGTCTCTTTTTATACTACCAAAGTTGGGAGATTTTTATCTAAAGCATTTTATCTCCTTTCTTTTTTTTCTGTTCATTGGGCTGAGAAGGTGATTACTGTTGCTATTGTGGACTGGCTCTCTTTTGTTGAGTGACTTTTTAACATTCCCTGGCTCAAATTCAATCTTCCTTTAGAACCTTTATCATTTTCTGCCACCATTCCTAACAGGTAGTTGAGTTCTGTTCTGTTCTGTTCTTTTCTTTTTTCTCTTCTTTTCTTTTCTTCTTCTACTCTTCAGAAACTAGAATTCTGTCATTATTTGCTAGAATGAGAAATAAACATTTGGCTAGAAGAACTCCTTGTGTTCATTCTGTCATGAAACCTCTTTGAGTTTGGGGACCCAGGTCAGAATTTGGTGATTGGTGGTTTCCAGTGTGTAGTAATTGCCTTTAAGGAAACATAATTTACTTTCTAGATTAGCCAAGTGCAAGAAATAATGAGCCTCATCAGCAAAAGTTCTTTGCACTATATCTCGGCTTCAGTGTTTTCTCTACTCATATTCTCAAGTTCCCTTTACTCCAAAGCAGAACATTGTTATCCAGTGATCCAGTGTTACTCTTAGTTTTTACATGACAAGTTTTGTTTTGCTTTGCTTTGTTTTTAGTGTCTGGGGATTGAACCCAGTGCCTTTCACACTAAGGTCCCCCAGCCTATTGTTATTATCATTTTGAGACAGGATATCCATAAGTAGCCCATGCTGGATTTGGTCCGTGACTCTCCTGCCTCAGCTTCCCAGAGTGCTGATATTACAGGCATGTGCCACTATACACAGTTTAACATGACAAATTTAAGCCACAAAAGATTGAGTCTGTGATGCTTGAGCTAAAACTTAACTTTAATGTTACTACTACAATCCTATCAACACAATGATTACTTTGGTACCAAACATTGTGTTTTATTTATCATTAGTATTTAAAGTGGAAGATGAGCTTGTCTGAATAATATTTTTAAGTCTTGACTCTCAAAACATACAGATATAATTTTCTTAAATTACATGTTAGATGCAGATGGGCTATTTCAAAATTGTAACATATATTTCTAAAACTGGTTCAAATTACTATGTTACTAGTTTTCAGCAGTTAGTACAGTTTTGTTTGACCTGGTCAAGAGACAGGAATAAACTCTTTAACCTTAAAAAAGAAGTACCTTTTTTGTAGCTGATCAGCATAATAAAATTAAAGTAGTCATTAAAATATTCATTATTATGAATACCTTACTTACCCTGCAGCTGAACTGGAGAGTCTCCGAATGATCTTTCTGTTTACATATTTATGAAAAAATTTGAAAACCATTGTAGGTGACATCTTTTTTTCTTTTTCTCCATGGATATTCCCACACATTTCTTTACATTACTCTTTAACTTAGTTGCAGGTGTTACATTGTAGCTGCCCTCACTTCCACCTGAAGATATTGACCCATCTCTCTTAGTTAAGTGTGTTGCTTTGTGAAAAAGAAGGCTTAGGTATTTGAAGTCGGTTTTTCTTTCTGTTTTTCTTTGGAGGCAGGTAACCCAGGGAACTGGTACCACTGAGGTACACCTGGACCCTTTTATTTTTTATTTTGAGACAGCATCTCAGTAAGTTGCTAAGTTGCCCAGGTGGGATTTGAACTTGGACCCTTTTGATTCACTCTCTGAGTGCTGGGATCGCAGGCTGCACCTCCATGCCTGGCTATAACCCTTCCTTCTTTCCATCACCTTATATCCATGTCAATGTCGTGTCCTTTTCTTTCTAAATACTTGGAACAGAAAGAGCTTCTTAAAAACCATACTGTCTGAAATGTCCTACTGAAATCTTGATTCTTGGCTTAAACTATTAGTAGCTTGTTTTAATGGGCAGTACCCAGTTAGGTAGTATCCTGGTTTTGAAGACCGTGTGGTCTCTTTCCCAGCTACTCTGCAGTTGTGGTAAGAAAGCATCCATACATAGGAACAAATGAATATGGCTGAGATCTAGTAAAACTTTGTTCATACAGGCATCAAGCCATACTTTGCAGATCTTGGCAACTAATTTTTTCTGCTGTTTCAGCAGGAAAGAAAACACTTCATTAAAATTCATTGTATTTTTCATAGCATGAAAACTTTAATAATTAAACTTTGTCTGAAAATATAACATTTTCAATAATACTTTTTTCTCAGTTTTTATCCAGGTTTGCTTTTTCATCTCTTTTAATCTCTTTCTGTGCATCAGACCTCTTCCATAAGTATAAATTTTTATATTTTTACTAGTTGTCTGAGTGAAAATGTCTCTATTTCTATCATTCACTCAACAAACGTAGCATTCTACCAGGCAGCAAAGGTAGAACATGAAATATGGTCCTCATCCCTCGCAGGCTTCCAGGGGGAGAAGTGGCCTGTGATTGAATTAATGCATCATTATACATCTGTGAAACACATGTGGTCTGAACAAGAGACCTGGGTGCCGGGGCTGAAACTTATTTTATAGTGAGCGGTCGCAGCATGCAGGAGTAGCAGCAGCTGGGCAGAGTCTAGTCACAGACAGCAGGGAGCACAGCTCTGAGGAAGGGTCCTGGGCCCCAACCCTGGAAACGTCAGCAGCTGAGTGGTCGCACGAGGTCCAGTACAGGAGGAGAGGGTTTTGTGGGACGTGTGCGCCTGGTTGTGGAATGAGACGCTGTTTCAACAAGGGACTGCTGTGTTATGATGAGCTTTCTAGAAAGTTGTCCTGCGTTGGCTTTCCGTATTCTCTTGTTATCTGTCACTGTCATTCGGCTGTCAAATTTAGATGTTCTTCCTCGCAAGTTAGTGACATACAACCTATGAAAAGTGACCCTGCCCTGCAAGTCTTAAAGAAGAGCAAAGTTTCTCAGGTTCTTGGGATCTTCTCTTATTTATCATTACCTGGTAATATACAGATACATTTTTGTATTTCCTTATTCTTTAAGTTTACCTTAGATGAGTAATTCCATTCCTAAGTCCCAGTGTGAGGTTATCTCACACCCGGGATGCACTCTCTCTGCTTTGTTTGTGCCTATGTTAAGAAGTCAGTTTATCGTAGGGCCAGAAATTTAGCTCAGTGGCATCACACCTTCCTCATTAGTGCAAGATCCTGATCCTGAGTTCAGTTCCCGGTACCACCAAAAAAAAGTCAGTTTATGGTAAACTGTGAGGGTAGGCTTAACTTTCATAGTAGGGAAAGAAAGATTGTAAGTGTGTTAACTCCTTTCTCCCAGCAGCAGCCATGTCTCTTGGGATCTAGCTGCACCTGGTTCATGTCTGCCTGGAGCCATTTGACCAAAGGTTTAAAGACTCACACCTGAGTGTCTGCTCTGGCAGCAGCGGCAGATGTGTTTAGCCAAGGCAGTTTCTCAGCCTGGGTACTGATTGTGCTTTGGCTGGCTGCTTCCTGCTGGGCGCCGTGCTGCGTGGTGCACACGGTAAGATGTCTAGTAGTGGCATCATCAACCCTGCCCCTGTGTAACCACAGTATCCTCGGGCAGAATTCTCCTGCTCTCCCTTGAGAACTCTTAGCTGTGGGTCACGGCCTGCGTGGGCACCAGAGCCCACCCCCTTCCGGGAAGGCATCTGAGCAGAGTGTTCTCTGGGCCTCTGTAGTCTCTTCCATCGGAAGGACCTGCATTTCTGAGGAGAAAGGTCAAGTTTTCTTCTTGTTGTTAGGTTTATCATTCAGTCTCATTTTAAAAATGTAGTGCTTTAATGCTTGTAATTTTTAATATTCATCACATTTATTTTGCTGATTTTGACTTACTCCATTGCTTGTAGTTTGCCTTATCAACTAAAATCACAGCTTTCTAAGTTACTGTTTCATTTAAACGCTTTCAGTATTCTATTGTTTGATCTCATTCTGTAACTATGTTTCCATGATATTCTCCATTCTGTTGCTTATAGAGAATTCATAACATTTAATAGATTACCTGAGACACATTCACTGTAGTACTTTATCACTTTGAATTCCTGTGCACATAAATCCGTTTCCATCTTACTGGAGCACTTGGGGTTTGAGTGTCTTGGTGTATCATTTAAAATTCCTCCTTCGTACAGGGCCTCAGACTTGGAAGGAAGTCTTCACGCATGCTCTTGTTTTACGTGTACTTGTTCTACCTTGTGCCTCACTTCTTCCTCTTCATGACGGAGCTCCTGGGTCTTATCAGAGGAAGCAGACCTAAGTCCTTTCTTCCCATCAGCTCAAGACACATTGCAAATTAAGTACATGCGAATTTCAAACATGTATTTAAAAAGTACTGATTTTCCAAAAGAGCAGTCCTAGCACAAGAACAAATCCTTAATGTAAATTGGAAAGGTATAGTGATAAAATCCCATGTACATTGATATATTCATAATATTGTCTATCTCTCCTGTATATATGTAATTTTAAGACTTTCATTTGAAATAATAAAAAGTAATGATTGCCTTTCAAATATGAGAACATGTACCATAAAAATTTTTCTCTCAAAAGGCAAAGAATGGGAAAATCATGTCTTGAAGTTTAAAATTATAGGGGTAAATCTTACCGATGTAGGAGCCATGATTTAAAGGAATGAAGTCCCCCAGGGAAATAGTCTATAGGAAAAAACTGTGTAGGGTATAGCAATGATTGTGTTTCCTTCTCCTCTTTTTGTGTAGAATTTTCTTCACGAGAATTAGAGATTTTCATTTGCTGCTTCTCCTCCTCCTGGCTTCAGATGTTTGTTGCAGAAGCAGTCTTTAAGAAGATGTGCCTAGAGAGCTCCACTAGGACTTCCTCTGAACCACTGTCTCTCCAGAAAATGGTAAGCATTGCTCTCTCCTAGCTCTTTGCGTGTTTGAGTTGTGAGTTCATGAATTCAATTTTAAAATATTCTTAGTTATTTCTAACATAGAGCATAATTCATAAAATCCCATAAAAGAGCTAGTATTTTTCTACCTCAAAAATAGATTAGTGAATAGAAATTTTAGTTATTTTTAGCGTGCTTAACTGTTACTACAGAAAAATGGTATAAGAACCTTTATTGTCTAATCACTTGACACAAAATGTAAGATTATTATTTTGAACGAGATTCACAAGAATTTTATATGGCTTTTTTTTTTTTTTTTCCCGGTACCAGGGATCAAACTCAGGACCTCTTGTTAGCCAAGCAGGCACTGTGCCTCTGAGCTAAATCCCTGGCCCTCTATATGGTACTTAATGGTGGTTAAATAGCAACATTTTTAAATCATATGTCTTGGGTATGTATACACCTGACATTTGAGCCATGGTTTTTCAGTTTTGTCTTGGCCATCTTTAAGTACTTTTAAGATCCAATATCTCTAGTCATTTCCTAGACCAATGAGAAAAGAGTTTAATCCAGCAGATGTTGCACACCTGCAAATCTCAGCACTCTGAGAGGCTGAGGCTGGTGCACCACAAGTTCAAGCCCAGTCCAGGCAGCGTGGCGACTTAAAAAGATAACATGATAAAAAGGGCCACGATGTAGCTCAGAGTGCAGCATCTGGGTTGTATCCCCAGCACTGGAAAAGGGAGGGAGAGAGACAGAGTGAGGAGTTCTCTTACTAGTCAGACTGAACAAAGCGTTTTTGAAACAACACTTGCCTTTAAGTACATTTTTCACTCGTATTTCATTTATCCCAGATTTATTTCCAGTTAAGATCATTATGAAAAGGAAATGATACATCCCACTTAAGTCATAAATATAAAAATTTCCAGCACTGTTGGAGGCTGAGGCAGCAGCATCACAAGTTAGAACTAAGTCTTAAAATTTAGAGATACTCAAAGTATGTAAAGGGCCTGACCTGCAAAGACCTGGAGGTACTGGAAAAAGAAAACAAGGAAACAAAGACCGCTTTTATACTCGATTTTTAAAACTAATTCTGAGAAAGTATTTTTCTTCTTCTCTACATGATACCATCTTAATGACAAGGGACTGGCACCCTTCTAATATTTTATCATGTTCAAATAACAGAGAGTGGTGATCACAGTGGAGAAAGTTTTAAAATAATAATAATTTAGTGGTTAAATGAACGTCTTTTACCACTGTCTTTGTAGTTAAGAAAACAACCTAACACTATTTTGCAACAGGTATGTTCGTATTTACCAGCTTTGGGGAAAATTGGTGTGCACAGGCCTGGGAAGGTGCGTGTGCCAAAGAGAACAGGACCGCGATCTTGCCTGGAGTCTCAGCGAGCCTTACTGATGCTGAACGGCGCAAAGCGGAAGCAAGCTGAAGGGCTGCCCAAGTTGCCGTGAGTGACGCCTCTGCCCAGACGCGCTTTGAGTGCAGCCTTTCTGCCAGCACCTGTCTCAAACATTAGGTTCTCTGTGGTCCTGTCGCATTTATACTGATTAGATCAAAACTCAGTTTCGGACCTATTAATATGCACAGTGGACATTTTTTCATTCTGTAATTCAAAAAACATACCTTATTATCCACATTCCCCCAAAAAATTATTCATCAAATTTTTGTAGACAAGCTTTGCCCTGTGATTAGAATCAGTTCTTTGCTGTAGTATAAAGATGATGTTCCACAATACATGGTCCTGCAAAACAGTCTAAATCTTCACACCCTCTTCTCCTTGCTGAGAAAACTCCTCTCAGAGCGTACTGTGGAACCCTCAGAAGCCCCACATTCTGGCTCCCAATCTCTGAGAGGGAGAAAAGAATAGAATCACTATAGGAAAATAAAAAGGGGGCAGAAGCCTACATTCTAATCTTAGTTTCTGCGTTATTTTTCTCTACAAAATAAGATTTGTCTGGTTACCCTTTTACCTAACGTTTTATATTCATAGCCTGATTCTCAGTGGGCAGTCGGTGTATTAGGCTAATAAAATGGAAGTTAATACATAAAAATTTGTTGCCATGTGGTTGAAATACACTTTTAAAATTTAGCAAGCAGTAAACATTGAATGAGTAAGAGTTTATTAAAACAAGGCTAGATTTAAAAAAAAAACAAAACACTAATGTATGCTGGCATGCCTTGCTGAAAAATAAGATTTCGTTCTTTCTTTCTTGTCTTGCAGAGAGCTAAACCTTACTAAATGTTCCCCATCATTAAAAAAATTAAAAAAGAAGTCCGAAGGAGAGTCATCATGCTCCAAGGAGAACTGCCCTAATCTTAAAAGGATGAATATTCACAAGACTAATCTGAAAGGTATTCTAAATATCTAAATTATACTAAGAACTTTTTCATGCTTGTAGTTAGTACTTGCAAATTTCACACACTTGTCCTGATGAACACTTGAACTTAAATATTGGCTGAGGTCCAGGCAATACCTTCCTAGATAGAATATTGTTTTCTTGAACTGTCATTTATACAAAGAAAGTGATCCCTTAATAGCCAGTATAATAGAGCACTCCTCTGCTTTTCTCCCCCTGCCCTCAGATTCTGAACATGGTATGTAGCACTCATTGAGCTCACTCCAAACTTGCCCGCCTTACTTTTCTATTCCACCTCAACCTGTGCTGTTCGGATCATGTCTTCTGATTTGAAAGTATAATTCAGTCTTCATCTCTTTCAATACTAGACATTCTGTGAACCAAGAATGAGGAGAAGGCTGTGTCACGTAGCTGTGCTAAGCATATGGGCGCTTTTCTCCCAGGCACTGAGCCCAGACTGTGAAATGTGTTTGGCTTTTGGTTCTGACTGCACGGGAACCTAAGTACCTAAAGGGTGGAGTAACAAGAATGGCGTTGTCATATTTCGCCCTGGCAACTCTTTTACCTACGTATCTCCTAACTCACAAATGCATGCTGTCTTCAGAGAGCCTACACCTGGCTAAATCTCTTGTTTATAATATTTTTAATAGAAGTATTAACATGATACCCATAGAAATAGGGAGTTAAATCTCTTGATGTATTTCTGCATAAGTTCATAAATTGCTTCTCACAAACTCAAAATAACTGCAAATGTGGCTCAAAATATGATAAATGTATTAGATGAGAACTCGGATGTTAACTTCATACATCAGTGTCCTTTCTTTGTTTTATTGTTTCAGGAAGTAAGATGAATATGAATGACTTTAGGCTGAGCAGCAGAAGGAACTGAGAGGAGGGGAGGGAATTGTGAAATAGAGAAAAACGTGCAAAGCTTTTCTGTGCATGTAAAGGAAATGTTTTAGTAGAAGTTACAGAGATAATCTGTAAAAACTGAACACTGTAAAAATGAGCTACTTAGTATTTTATAGCAAGAATAAATATGATTTGATATTACACTTTGTTTCCCACGCAGTCACTTACAAGTTTTTAAATTTTTTTCCTTGTATCAAATGACTGCTTGTATTTTTCTGATCTTGGTTTATAACAGAGATGGATATAGATAATTTTAGCCAGCAGCTGCTAATTGCATCTTTCCTACAAAAACTTTGCCATTCTATTTGTTACTCTTGTTCAGCTTTAAATGGTACTAAGGATTTGTGTGTGTGCGTGTGCATGTGTGTGGTGTTTATATTAAGATTCCTCCATTTCTCCCTCTCTGTGCTGCTGTAGCCAAGCCAGACAGCCTATTGAGAAGCAGCAAACCATCTGTTAATGGATTTGAAGTTCTGAATTATACTTGAGTGTGTAGAGGCACTCGTGCTTAGCCAGAAACATTCATTTGAATTAAGCTATAAATGCTGTATAAAAAGAGCCATACATTTAACCTAGGTCCATGAATAAATTTAAGAGAGGGCAATTGCACTCTAAACTTTTATTGCTGTAAAACCCAGTATTTTTGGTGTTCACTGATCATTTGGGGATTTTATAGCAGGATTGAAGCTTTAAACCTTGGACTAGGGTGAGACAATGCTGGTGTTAAACCTTTTGCTATAGAATCTCATTGCTGAGTTGCTGGTAGAACAGAAGCTCTATGGATTGGTGGGCTGCTTCTTACCCCACCCTTTTTAATGCAAGAGATGTTTAAACAAGCCAGAAGGAAAACTTAATAAATAATTTTCTGGTCTGCATCCAGATCTCCTAGTTCATCTCTTTTGATTATTTTCTTCAGTTGATACCTTGTCTTTTCTGGAATAATCTATTAATTTTGTGTGGCAGGAGAAACAGCCCTGCATAGGGCTTGCATAAGCAACAAAGTGGACAGATTGATTTTACTTCTGTCTTTGCCAGGAATAGACATCAATGTTAAAGGTAAGTTCTAAATCTTTGTGGTCGCATCCAGTGTCTTAATATTTGTGGTAAAACAGTTTTATGTCACATTAAAGAAAAAAATTTCAGTAAATTTATTTCAGATATCTTTAGACTACTATGATTAGCAAAATCAAGAAATCAGTGCATAATGATGTAGAGTTAAGGGTATAGAAATGTTTTGTTGTTTGTTTTGATCTTATCCCAGTATTGACACTTTAAAATTGGTTTTAATTATTTTAGTTTATTTTACTTAAATATAAGAATATGATTACACTGTAGGCATTTTTATCAAAGCTTTTTTTTTAATACGAAGTACCTACAAAGTTGTCCTGATTAGAGAAGCAGCATATCAATATTTTGCTACCAAAAGTCCTACTTCTGCTGTTTTAAAACTTGCCTTGATTTCTAATTTAGACAATGCTGGCTGGACGCCTTTGCATGAAGCCTGTAACTATGGCAACACAGTGTGTGTCCAGGAAATTTTACAGCGTTGTCCAGAGGTAGATCTGCTCACTCAAGTGGACGGGGTGACTCCTTTGCATGACGCACTGTCCAACGGACATGTAGAAATTGGCAAGCTGCTGCTGCAGCACGGGGGTGAGTGCATTTATGCTAAACGTTCTCAAGAAATTAGCCTGGCTTTTGATGAATGCCTTGGAGGCGATAGCGTTTTATATTTAAAATCTGCTAGGAAAGATGCTTTTATTTTGTAATAAGGATAAAGCAAGGATAAAATGTCTCCCAGAATGTAACCACTCTTTATTAGTAGTGATAAAAGCCTTTTTATAATGTGTAATGTCTGCACGTATATATATACATATATATACATACTCAGCCACGTCAGGTTCATGTTTGAGTCTATGTTTTTAATTGAATGTGATGGTTTTAAATATTTATCCTTTTACTTAATGTATGTGATATCTTTCTCAAGTAATCATTTCTGAAAGCTTATTAATAGAAGAATGTAAATGTTCAATGTGGTTAATTTTTTTTATTGTTTAGTTCCTATGTATAACTGCTTACTCAGTGTTATTTTTGAGGGTTTTTTTCAGACTGGAAAAGATAGCCTACAATATTTTTCTTCATTCACACTTTGCAGTCTATTAAGTGGGAAGATTCAAATGATACTGGACTTGTGCAGGGATTTTATGAAGAATATAAACTGAAGCTTAATATTTACCTGGTTTTCCTGCTAATTTTTCATCTTTGCTTTCAACAGGCCCCTTCTTTTTTCAGTTGCATTGTTATATCTGAACTGAATACTATAAATTTTGCATCAAAATGATCTAGCCAATTTGTGTTTTAAAAAAACAAAAGAAAGCTGATGACTAGCGTATAAAATTTTGTGTAAATTTTCTGCTGCTTTTATTTGTCCTATTTTTAGCAGAACGTAACATGTTTCTGTCCTGTAATTAAAATGGTTCTGCATAAAAACAAAAGCATGTTTTCATTAGATGTCTTTTTTGCTACACTCATGTATCTGTAGGTACAGAAGGTTGTGCAGTAAGATAACCAGAGACATTTGGTTATTTATAGTCTTCGCCTGCCCCCTAAAGGCCTTGGTGTGCTTGTTTTATTAATACTCTTTCATAATAATCAATATATTTCTCAGGGTTTTTTGGGTTTTTTTAGTATCATAAAATAATGCTCTGCCACCTCAGTGTTTTATTTTTTCTACTCTTGTTTTTTTACCGAATTGTATGTCTGGTACTTAAGCCAGTATTTGGTTTTGCTTTAAGTAGTGAAAGTGATAAAATCCATGATTTGTATTAAGTCTAGCTGTTCAGTAGAGTTACACCGAGGAATATGAATTTCACTAGTGAATGGATATAAATGGATGAGTTCCTCGACCTGTGACAGGAAATCTACTTAGACTTGCATTATCAAGCTCCTTTGGCGCTTACACAGTCGTATTTTCCCTTTTGTGGGTTTGGACCAGTCACGTGGTTAGACATCATTACAGCAGCTATTATCTATTCATTGCCAGGCACTCAGTTTTGAGAATAATAACTAGAAGTATATGTAGGTCTCTAATAATCATTGTAGCTATCCATAATGTTTTAAATAGTGATAACATAGAACTTTTTATTTTTAAGGATATAAATTCATAGGAAAGAATCTAACACTAACTTAGAATTCTTTTTTCCATGTATTATAATTTTATATCCACTATACATATCTGATCCAAGTCCCCATAGAGTTTTCAGTTATATCTAGTTTTTCTAATATGTTTTTGATTATATCTGCATCTACTAAATCCTTTGTATACTTCATAATATTTTTATGATTAAATGCATAAATAATGATAAGATTTGATGGCCAGAAGTACAGAATTCTCCTGTCCTTGCCGGGTGACCACAGACTGTGTCTCTGTCTGTCCCTGACACCATCCTTTCTTACTTGGGTGAGCTCAGTCTGAGGACCGAGTCAGTGGCCGCATTGCCCTAGCCTGGCTGGGAGAGGTGAGGTGTGAGGCCTGATTCCGAAGAACTCACAGCCACCTCCACTAAAGGCAGACCCTAACAGGGATGAAATAGAAAGCGTGCCCTGCTTCTCTGCACGGGCTTCCATCTTTACACTGCCAGCCCTGCGTATTAGTAGCAGACGCAGGGACAGTACCTTTTCTCTTGCTGGTATTATAGGATAATGTTAAGGATCTTAGGATTTTAAGATAAGTATTTAGTTAATTTCGTCTGGGAGCACTGAAATTCTTTTAAGATGACAGTTTGTAAAGCGTCATGAACACTTCCTATACTATTTATTTAAGAAATGTACTTTGGGGTAAACTTTATTAAACAATTGACTAGAAATTTTTTAATGCACCTTTATTGGGCAGTCAGTAGATAGAGTCTGTTAATTACATCAATAGGAAATATAAGAAAATGAGATCATAAAAAGCATCTTGAATGCTTTAGGAAAAAAAGAGAGTAAAACAGCCTCTGTGCTGCCGAAGTAGAATGTGAGCCCTCACTGTGGCGTCCTCCTGTCCTTGCAGGCCCCGTGCTGCTACAGCAGAGGAACTCCAAGGGGGAGCTGCCCTTGGACTACGTGTTGTCACCTCAAATCAAAGACGAGCTATTTGCTGTTACGAAAATAGAAGACACAGTGGAGAACTTCCACGCACAAGCAGAGAAACACTTTTACCACCAGCAACTCGAATTTGGCTCATTTTTACTTAGTAGGATGCTGCTGAATTTCTGTTCGATTTTTGATTTGTCTTCGGAGTTCCTCTTGGCTGTTAAAGGGTTAACCCATCTGAGTGAGCTGCTTGTGGCTTATAAAAGTCACAGAGAAGCCACCAGCGCTCACCCTGACTGGCTGCTGGATCTGTATGATAGAAACGTAAAGACACTGAGGAAGCTCCCAGGTATCCTGAAAGAGCTGCCTGAGAATCTGAAGCTGTGCCCTGGAATACACACGGAGGCCTTACTGGTGACCCTGGAGGTCATGTGTCGTTCAGTCTCGGAGCTGTCGTGAGGGTGCCAGGACCAGCAGGCGGCTTTCCACCTGCGTCCTGCTCCCCTTGTCATTTAGCGCCGACTTCAGAGCTTACCAACAGATACTACCTTGATCTATTTATTATCTGACTCTTCACATTTGCTAAATTTTAAAAACCCTTGAAAAATCTCTGCAGAACTAAAACACAAGCTTCTATTTCCAGGATGTAGAATTTGACAGAAGAATTTTTTTTTTAAGTTTTGTTTGATATAAACGCTTTTATTAATCTTTTTTGTTCTTAAGATGACTATTTATTTATATTGTACATGTGAAAAGTTAAATGTTTTTTAAATCAAAATTTAATGTTTAAATTTTAGATGTTTAAAGTCTTAGAATTATGGCAAAGATACTCGTATAAATGTGTATTTATAAACCATAATCACCCTGTTTCTTCTCTACAGGCTGATGCACTGAAATATGGTTTTAGTTTTGTGTGTTTCTAAAATAAACATTTCTAAAAGGTAAAATAATAGTCTTTTATTATACAAAATCTGACTGTAGTCCCTTGATCTGTTTCATTGTAGCAGTTTCATGCACAAAGTGTATTACTACTTCATATAACCAGTCTTCTTTAAAGTGAAAACACTTTGCTGCCTAATAAGTTTTATTCACATCACAAATGGCAGCTAAGTAAGAGAGTTGAGTTGTCTAAAAATCTCAGTGTACAAAGTTGTAATGTTTCAGTTGGAAGTTTTTTCCTAATAGCAACTTACAGTACAGTAAGACCAAAAGGCAGGGCATAGGAAATAGCCACTTCTGAAACTGGAATTGCTTCACTTGTGGGAATAAGTTCTATTGTGATACAGCTGGTGAAGAAACATTAAAATTTACATTTAGCTTTTACGTAGCAAGAGTGATGACCTCTCATCTATTAATTTGCTAAAGGTGCGTTCTTAGTGTTCTCTCAGAAATGAATCTTTTAACAAAATGTAAAACTATCTTACTACAAGGCTTATCATCTAAATTGCAAACTGCTATTCCAGTGTGTGAGTTCTGATTTTAAAAATCAAGTTTTGCTGTATTTTAAAATATTTTTAACTTAATACCACAGAGAATATTAGTCCCTATTTAACCTTCAAATATGATATCATGCAAGTCTGTTTATTAATCTGCCAAAGTTACAGAGAACACATCATGTAAGGGAGACTAAAGGCATTAAGATACTCACAGGAAGTAACGTCTTCCCCACATAATGATGATTAGAAATATTTCTGTTCTCAGGAGTAGCTGTTTTACCTTACTTTTGCGGGCCCTGGCGATACTGTTAGCTCAATAAACTAATATGAGCTTAAGAACTTAGACTTGACATCGGGGACATTGTTGGATCTTTCTCTAGCATAGTTAATAACTAAAGGAAAATTCTTTCTGAGCTTTGCTTTTTCTTAGTTGTCAAGTGAAAATAACATTAAGTGTTTCTGTCATGGAAGTAACTTACCCTATTCACTTTATATGGCATTTAAAAATATTCTTTAGCATTCATACTTCCCCTTTTGGTTATAATGAATCATTAAAGCAAAATAGCAGATGGTAATTGCTTAAGTTGGTAATAATCCTAAGTAATTAAGTAATCACCTCATAAGGTAGGCTTTTGCACCATTAAGAAAAGATAATTTTCTATATTAGATGTTCGCCAAGAAATATTCTTTTGGTTACAGTTACCATTAGTATTTTATAATTGTTCTACCTGCCAGCTTCTCCAGGTCATGCCGACATTGCTCTGTGAAACACACAAAGGCCATTCCGGTCTCTGCCTACAAAAAGGTATTGTAGTTTCACCTTTGAAAGTCCAGTGTGGCAAACATAGGTTATTGTTCTGCGACCTAATTCATATGATATGTATTCATTTAGACCTGCAAAGAAAAGCTTCAATATTTTATTTCTTAAATATACTTTTGAGAACTTTGTAGTAATTACCTTAAATCTACCTTAGAGATACAGGAAGAAGAAATTCTAAAAAATCTTCTGGTCCTGCTTTTCAGGTGGAGATTTCTAGGAGATGCAGCTGAGGAATAGAAAGCTGAGTTATGCTTGCTTTCTTGTACTTTGCAAGATTTGATGTCCTAGTTGCAAGCGGATGTACTTTTTAAAAAGTTTCTAAGAGCCCTTACTATAGTATCTTATAGTACAAATATAGCCTGGAAGGAGATTTTGGAGCTGTTACTTTTGAGGGCCCTGGGGATACTATTTGCTCAATAAACCAATATGAGCCTAAGAACTTAGACTTGACTCACCCTTTCTGCCCTCAGAGTTCACTGGCAGATTCTTAGAAGACTCGTTGAGATCAAAGTATAATTTAGAGTTCTTTGGGTTCTTAATTTCACTGCACGAATAAAATGGTTCAAATATTTGTTTTCTTTCACAAACTCCAGGGTGACCAGAAAAACACTCATTCTCACGGAAGTCAGTTGTGAAATTAACCAGTTTTAAATTCAGCATTTTCTGAACACCGTCCTTGTCCCAGATGGTGCACTGCACAGGGCCCAGCTTGACAGAGGAAAAAGAAATGTTTATGGTCTGGGAAGGAAAACCAGGCTCAGATATCGTTAAATTTTCTTGTCTTCTATGTTCTGTTTTTAAAAATGTTTAAGTTTTGTATGTTTCTAAAATTGGCAATGTGTTTAGTTTTTCAGTGTGAATATTCAAGAACCTAGTAGTTTAATCTCCTGAGGGGTATGTTAGTGATTTTATTTTTGTGGGGGTTGAATATGGGGCATGCATCTTGGTGAACTAGTACCCATTCTTAGGCAGATACAAATGCACTAGAACTCAGACACTTTGTACAAACTCTAGAAAATATTTTTCCTTTAAAAAAACTTTAAGTATATGAATAGCTTCACATGAAATAAATCCATGGTGGGGTGCGCAGTCCTCAGGCCTCTACCCCTTTCCAGCTAAGTGATGCATTTGATGAAAAGCTGTCATTGTTGCTCCTTAGTCAGTGGGACGGGGTCATCTTTGAGTGACAAGAGGCACTCTTTCCCTCAGGCATTTAGCACGGACTTCCACACCAACTGCATCTTGTGCTGATGTGCAGCTTCCAAAACTCGGAATGAGAATTGTTTTTCTAGCAAGTGTGGCTGGAGTTGGGCAGGCCCGTGATGCTGTTAAGAGAATCCTGGCATGCTTGATGATGTCAAGACTGGCCGTGTGGAATCGCTGGCTGCTCCTTGGGAATCAAATTGTAGCATCAAAACCTCCACCTCACAGGTTAAGATGAATTGGAGGTGGATGAGTATATTGTGTTGATTACTTGCTTTTGTAACAGACTTAGCAGTGTGTGAGCTAGAAATTATGAGGTCAGAGTATTGGTTTACTTGTTTTCATACATTCTTCTTTCAAAACACTGTAAATCCCATTTAAAGATCTTTTCAGAGAAAATAAATATATTTCATATGGTATTTTGAACATCATTGGTCATTTGTTTTTTTGTTTTGTTTTGTTTTGTTTTAGTTTTTGTTTATGGTCATTAGATTTTTTAAAGTTTGCCCTCTTACAGTAAATACCTATCTTGGGCAAAATTTGAGATATATTTAACTCATAGTTTCCAGTTTTGGTTATCACAAAGAAACACAGAGCTATACCTATGTTTGTTTCTTAAGACATGTGGACTGGTGTGAATTCTTGGAGGAGAATGTTGTGTTAAATTGTTTGACAAGAACTTGTTAGCTTACCACACTTGTAAATGATTATCTTTTCCTCACAAAAGCATCTGCTGTTTTGCTGTATTTTCGTGTGACAAACTTTTCACTATTTTCTGCATTTGAATTTATTACTGTAGTTTCTAGTATTGGTGTATGTTTTGACTGTAAATGGATTATATTGCTTTTTTTAAAAAAAGCTTGAAACACTCTACTAGTTATAAGTGAATGTTCAGAATACTGTTTTGGTATTAAAGATATATAAATCCCTTTTAAAAACAAGTAGTGGACACTTCTGGATTTAAAAATTATTGCTAAATGAAAATCCAACAGTAATCTAAGTCAGCAAAGTGACTAATGATCAGCTGTAAAAACAGTAATGCTAATAAAAGATGTACATTATTAATACATGATATACAAAAATTGTAACATATATTGCCCATGATATAGACCCCCCAAAGACTCTTTCTCAGGCATCTATAAATAACCATTCTCAATTAGGATTGAAACATTTTCCCTAAATTTGTGTGTCCCAACCCCTGAAAATCTACTTAGGATATTAAACCCAGATTTGGTGTATCATCTTTCTCCCCAAGTATCTTAAGTTTGGTGAACATCAGTACCTAGTATGTGTTCATCATTAATGGAGAATGACTTACTAGTTTGGAACACACACTTTAGTTCTACTAAAGAAGGGAGGGTTCAAAGAAAATGTTTCACACTTCCAAAAGATAAGTTGCACTGAACTAAAAATCTGGAATCCAGCTTTGAATTTACACCTATCAAACTATCATTTGTCTTGATAGTAAATGAACAAAAATTGCCACTACTTCGCCATTTTTCTGTCCCCAAGTGAAATACTCATCTTGAAAAAAAAATCATTAATCTTAAAGTGGTGACAGATAAAAGAACTTGGTTTGTTGTCAGTGACTTCTCAACTTCAAGGTTAGGTCAGCAACGTTTTATGTCATGACTCCTGATAAATTTTTCTAATGATCCAAATAGTTCGGTTTATAATAGGTTTTTGTTTTAAGGAATGTACATCTTGGGTATCTGATTTTTCCCTAACACTACTTTTTTCAGCTTGGCAGTATTTCTTTCACAATGTAAGAGATGAAATTCAGAGCATTAAATAGAACCCAGTAAAATTAAAATTAAAATATGTTTTGAAAATATGTGTTTTCTATGAAGATAAAATTGTAAAGATGAAAGCCAGGTGGGAGAAGTAGGGGAAAAAACAGTTAGGAATTGTTTGGCTAAAGGAATCCAAAGAGTAGAAATTCCTAGGTACTATACTGGGCATGGAGACTCACCCCCGCAGCAATCAGTACCACACACCACAGTGCCGGGCGTGGTGGCTCACGCCTGTAATCCCAGCACTCGGGAGGCAGAGGCAGGAAGATTGCTGTGATGTGAGTTGGAGGCTGAGCTCAGGGCCAGCCTGAACCACAAAGCATGACCCTGTCTCAAAAAACCTAAAAAAAAAAAAAAAAAAAAAATACAGTACGTTGCACGGTGGCAAACATCTGAAATTTCAGCACAAAGGAGGCTGAGGCTGGGGGATCGCTGAGCTCGGCTGCTGGGTAACATCTTCAGTGTGGAGGAGAAAAACAAAGAATCCGTGTTGCAGTGCTATCAGAAGCCACAGCAGGCTGCTATGACTCTCAGGACTCAATTCTTTCCTGGAAATTATGTAAATTGGATTTCTCATCTCTTATTTTCCAATTGTTTTCTTTCAAACTCCCTTCCGAAATACTAACTTCATACTCAGACATGTTACTGGAAGAAACAGACTTAAGGGAAAATGGAAGACAATTTATTGCAAATTTGCTGCACACCATTTTTCTTGAATAATTTTGCTTGTTAAAAACACAAACTAAATGAAATTAAACTTATTTTACATGGGGAAAAATTCAAATATATTGCTAATAGTGGTTGTATTTGTGACAATTTTGAGTATTTGTCACCTCTCCAACTTTTTCTTTTGAATGTTATTTATGGTTTTATAATGCCAGGAACCTGTTTATTTTTACAGGACTGCTTCCAGATCTAAGTAAGAATCAGCCTTGAACCGTGTCTAAAGTGATCTTATTCTAACTGGCAAGCGCTGCATTTTTAGGAGTACAGTTTTAAATCACGCCCTTTTTGTGAAGGTCGGGCATAACTGAAAATAAAATGGGCGTCATCCAGCGCTCATCCTGTCCTGCACTGCCCTTGTGTAGGCTGCACCTGAAGCCACCTGGCCTCCCCACTGCAGCCGCAGGCTCCCCAGGTCGTAAACTGCTAACGATGAACCCTTCCCAGGCCGAGTCACGATACAGTGTTTTTATTTTCTGATTTAAAGAAGTACTCGTGGAACCTGAAATATCCTATGTTCTCTAACGGGTCTTTTTAGATTCCACACAGGAAAAGAGGAAGAAACAGGTAAGATTAAATGGTAGCTACATTTATTGAATGTGTACCTTAAATGCCTTTGAAGGGCGCGGCTAATACTAAGCAGTTTTTTTCTTCTCCCGTCATCGATATGAAACAAAATCCACATTATAACTTACTGCGATGTGAACGATGTGGCCGTCTGCAGCGAGGACCGGAGCGTCTTCTACTGCTGTCCGCAGCACACCATCTGCGCCTCTAGTGTGCGTGCGGGGAAGGGGCCTCTTCGTTTTGTTTCGAGTGATTAGGGGCTGAACCCAGGGCCTCTCAACTGAGCTACGTCCCAGGCCTTTTCATCTATTTTGAGACGGGCTCTCTTTCTCTCACTAAGTCCTTGTAGTCCCTGGGTTGTGCTCCAGCTTGCAATCCTTCCGCCTCAGCCTCCCAGCACGCTGGGATGATAGGTCGGCACCAGTCGGCCTGACTACCTGATGTTTCAAATACTATAACTCAAAACACAGCATTTTTACAGTTACTTTTCCACCCACACAGAATACCTAAGGGAAAGCTGTACTACACCTGAGAGTATCAATCTGTTTTGAGAAGGAAGATTTCTCACCTGCTTGCCAGGAAGCCAAGACCTCCTGCACGCTTCCATCAGCATCACAGCGCACAGGCGTGAGTAGTAGACCTGCTCGTCCCACAGGGGTTAGTGGTTAAGCTTATGGTTAAGTTACTTTAAAGTACTTCCTAATATCCCCCCATGAAAAATTTATTTCAGAAAATATACTTCTTCCATGTACATTCTAGTAGAACACCAAGTATTCAGGAATTTCAAGCAAATAAAACGGACACTTCAGTGGTCTGCTTAAGAACTTCTTCAAATGTGTAGAGTACTCGACTGTTTGTGTGTCGAGGCTGGGGCTGCACAGACCCTGCTGTGGTTTGTGAGATTTGTTAATAGAAGCTGAAGTTAGTCAGATTTCAGGACAGAGGTAAGATTTTGGACCATGGGACCTTTGTATGAGTTTGGACAAAAATAAGTATTAGCTGCCTTGGCTATTATTCAGCAAATTCAGAAAATCACAAACAGCCCTTTCCATCCCTACAGATTTGGACTTGTGACTGTCATAATCACCACTGTGTAAGAAGTAGTTTATAGGGAATGTGAGTATGCGGTTTCCAGCTCCCTAGTAGCTTCACAGAGCTTCTCTTAACTTGGCCCGGGCACTGCCATTTCCTTCCTCTGTGCCCAGCTGTCCCGGTAACAGTGCTTGACTGTTGTCCACGTGTCTCCAGTAATGCGGGAGGCTGGTAAGCAAGGCCGGGGCAGGTGTGCTTGTTCCTGTAGGAATTTAGCATTTCCTGCAAACCTGTCTGCATGGGAACCCTGGAAAAATTAGTGAACATGTTTCAAGCCCTTTTGAAGCTTGTCTTTAACCCAGTAAAGCTGAACCTAACCGATCCTCTTTCCTCACTACCAGCAGCAACAGCTTCCCCGAGCCCAGGCCCTGGCCGGATCGCCTCCGATCCAGGCTTCCGGCAGAGGGAGGTCGACTCCCAGGTACCTTGGCGGCTTCGGCCGGCTACTCTTTGCAACAACACTAAGGAATCTGCACCCTGGAATTCTTAACACTGCAACTGAATTTTGCTAAATACAGATAAAACTTTGGGATAGCTACTTACCCAAACTATTTGTTTTCCTGAAAACTAATAAAGCTTTCTATTAACCCCATTAATTGACTAGACCAGAGTTCCACTTCGCTTTTCTTCCTTTTTAAAGAGTGGAATCATAAACTGTTTTAGTGACACAAGGAGACATGCAGAACCACCATACATAGTTTTTAAACCTCAGTCTTTACAAGAAATACTATTCATGCAGGCAATGCAATGCCTTTTAGGTTCTTTAAGGTTTAGAACATAAAAGAGAGAAGTCCGTTGTAGAAACCAGTTACATACTTGGTTTTTGATTTTTGAGTCTTAACCCAGACACCCTTGGAAAAGTATAAATAGCCATTAAATTCCAGCATATCACTGGTCACATTAATTTCCACATTCTATAAATATGTCGGTGCATTTAATGTTTTATTTGTGTAGTGTTCTTCTCTAACGAGAGCTTGTCCCTGGTGTTTCATGAATATCAGAGCTTGAGCTAGTCTAAGTCTGCCAGTGGGACTTCCGCTGTATAAGTCACTGTTGTATTCTGTGGAAACTGAGGCAATACTTTCACCAAAAAAGGACTTTTTTCTTTCAATAAAGTGCGCTCATCATCTCGTGGGAAGGAATTTTAAATGACACGGAGTACTCACTACGTAATTTTTTGGAATTCATATTCAGCTGAGTGGTTAAAAAGCCTGAATCTAGGAAAGCTAATGAAACCAGCACACAGGCCTCTTAACACGTTGGAAATTCAAAGTTCCATGACTTAACCACCATTTAAAAAGATGCGAGGGGACAAGGATTTAGCTCAGTGGTGCCACACCTGCCTCACAAGCAACAAGTCCAGAGTTCAATCCCTAGTATTGGTTAAGGAAAAAAAAAAAATTAAAAAAGAGTTTTTCTGAAATTATATTGGCTTTTCTATGTCTGAAGCATCAACTGCTTTATACTTTGTTTTTAATGCTAAGCAAACACAAAACTTAAAAAGCATTATCAATGTTTACGTTCATCTGACAAGTTTACAAACTGAAATTGTTGCCTGTGAATAAGACTTGTTAATACAAAAGTGGACAACTTCCTGCACTGGCGATCTTTGGACACCAAGATCAGAGGGGTACCCGGAGAAGACCCAAAGCCCCTGGAAGAAGAGCTTACCACAAAGCAGAGCTTTTTACACTTTTCACTGCAGATTTCAAATCCTGCAAAAGTTGCTTTTGAAAATATGTCAGCTCACTTTGGCTTTCACTACAACTCCAGTTTGCTTTGAACATATTATCCTTGGTCTGCACGGTGCCTGTGACGGGGTCATACAGAAGCTCTGCAGTAAACATTTCACAAAGCAAAGTCCCTCACTGAATCTTTCTAGTTGTGTAAAATAGCTGAGAAAATAATTTGGAATTCCTATAGAACCTATCAATTTGAGTCCAGAACAGGAGGTCTGTGTTCAAATGAGCACATAGTACTATATGATTTAGGTGGGGGCAAAGTTAAAATATGGACAGCAAAGGTAATTTCTTATGAAATATCACAGTGAGCTGGGGACAGTGGCCTGTGGCTGTAATCCAAGATATTTGGGAGGCTGAGACGGAAGAATGGAAAGTTTGTGGCTAGTGTGGACAACTTAAGAAGATCCTACCTCAAACTATGAAAACAACTAAAAAAAGAGCTGGGTATGTAGCTCAGTGGTACAATGCTTGCTTAGACCATCAAAAGTCAGAAAAGAATTGTCACAATTAAAAGTGATAATTTGGAGTGTAAATATAGGTAATGACTTTCACTAAAACAGGAAAACTTTTAGTAGTTCACAATATCTACTATATGTTGCAATTCAAATAGATTTTAGGTCACCATCCAGACTTTTAAAATATCTTGAGATAGCATCAAAAATCTCTTAAAAGTGACACCAGATAGGCATGCTTAAAACTAAAGAACACCTATGTGAGAAAAGGAAAGAAATCGTTAAAAAGTCCAGTAATCACAGTCTGTTTCAGCCCATGAATACAGTGTTTTCTACAAGCAATGATGATTAGCCTGCATATCATTTTCATGCCTCAAGCTACCTCTAACTAGTCTTGGCTTCCCTGGATCCCCCCCAACAAAGGGATCGAGTTTTATGCAACAGTCAACATTTTATGAAAAGCCTGTCTGTTCAAATATGTAAAGTGAAATATCATTTATAAGAATATAGACACAGCCCCCCATTACTTGTCTCTCAACCACAGCAACTAAAGGGAAGGAGGAAAGGCATAGTGATTATACGTAGAAAAGGTTATTTTCTTTTGTATTTAATGTAGTGAAGGTGTTGTCAACATTACCATTGAACGAAACATCTGAAACAACGGTACAATGAAGCAAACAGAAAGTAGCCGTTTGTTAAATGGTCACTCGCCACTAGATACATTTTGAGGTTGGAATTATCAGGCTTATAGATGTCTGAGTAGACGGTGTGAGCACGGAACACAAATCTCACACGAGGCATAATTTAAACAAACCAGCTCATCGGTAAACTAGTAACATCAACTTCATGAAGTAATGTGTCTTAGCAACAAACAGGGATGGTTTACACATGGTGCACTAAATAGGGCATACTGAGGTCAAAGCCTTTCTGTAGAAAGGGAATTTGATTGACATTCTTTTCAGGCATAGTATATAAACAGATCAAAATAGTTCTGTTATAAGAAATAGTATTTAATAACATATCTCCAAAATAAAAATACTTTAAAAATCAGCTTCGATGAGAGTAAATGGAAAGAATCTTCCTTTAGAGTGAAATATATATTTCTCACTTTTTGCTTCTCTACATTTTCCTGCCTGAGTCCCTTTTACCCCCACCTGAGTCTATTATTAATCAAGTAGTGCAAAACCATTGTCTGCAGCAGTTGCCTCTATGTTGAATCCCCTACCAAGGCAGAGAATTAAAACTTTCTCACTCACCAAATCAGAGATATGTCCCCTCCATGTACCTGGGACGAGGTACAAGAGCTGCCATAAGAGTCTGGTGAGTGCAGTGTTGAAGTACAGATTCCAGTGTAAGCAGTGACACATTGCAGAGCTCCCCCTCCCCCACAGTTTATTTTACAAACCAGGTTTCCATGCATTCATTTTTATCAAGGATGTTTTCATACAGGAATGGAATGGCACACTGGCATGCCACTTAGCACACACCACATCCTCTTTGACACAAAATTCACACTAACAAGATCAGGGGCCGCATCAAAGCACTTCAGGAACCTCAGGAGAAAGCAGGTTTTGTTTTTGTTCTTCTGGAGCACACTTGAGTATGAAATACCTTTCGATACACAAAGGTATAATTTGACATCAGAAGCAATATGGGGTTTTTTAACTGGTATTTTTTGATAATTGAATTGGGTTGCTAATTTGCTAGGAGTATAAGTTAAAGTAATGGCACATATAAAAATTCAAATAGGCAATCATTTATAAACCTGGCAGTATTTACGTCATGTAGCCCTGGAGGGATTTTAAGGTTTTGGATGGAAGCTAGAGGGTAAGCTTTGTCTACAGGATCTCCGGTTCTCTCAAAGAGTGACTGAACCGGTACTCGTTTGCTTAGAGTCAGCCTGTTCATACCTAATTAATTTGCAAAGGAGTGAGGTTCGGGATCTGTGTTAAACTGAAATGCTTCCTTTCCGTTATTCAGGCTTTGGGATTTTTCCCCCCCTTTTGAAATGTATAAAACATAGAAAACTGTAATGGAGTACTTTTTCAATAAAAAATAGTCACATTTAAAAAAACTTTAAAATCAAATTGACATTTACATTTTATGTAGATCTCATCAGAGCACATTTGAGCATTTAATCTAATATTCTGGTTCTTCCGCTTGTAATTAGAGAAGTGTGTATCCTCCAGTACTGTCACCTTTCACGTTTGAGCTTTCAGTCATATTATTACCCCCAGCTAACAAGGCTTTCACACCGCAGTAGCTAAACCTTTATCAAGATGAGTCTGTACAACAGAAGTAGATTTTCAAAGACATAGGCCTTTGTACACTATTTACAAATTCTCTCGATCATGATAAAAAGGCAAAATAAATAAAAAGCAGAAACAAAGGAAATGCTGCCAAAGCTGAAGGCTTTTTCTTTTATCTCCCCAGACAGATGCTGGTCTCCTCAGCGCAGGGAGGTGGCTACCCGAGATTGTTTTTCTTCCTTTTATAGGGGCTGTGAGAAGGATCTGGTTTCAGTTCTTGGTACTGCACCTGTTTAAACAGAGTTGAGAGAGAGAGAGAGAGACTGGTCAAGTGGTCGCTTTTTGGCAAGGGAAGGAAGAGCAAAGGAATGAGAAGGCCTCTGGGAAGTGCTCACCCTGCAGGCTGCCTGGGATCTGCAGCTGCAACACAAACAGTAGTGTAATGGCGCGCGCGCGAGTCCCCATGGGAAATCCTGCGGGCAACTTCCGGTGCCTGATGCACTTTGAAAACGGCCTAGGTGCTCTCTGACCAACGCGCATTGCAGAAAAAGCAAAACCACCTCAATCGGTTTGGAAGGATTGGACAGTGGTCCTCTGCAGTTCATCTGTCGAGTACTTTCTCAACCTCCATCCGTCCTGTTCACACACCTTTCATGTGAAAAACTCAACTGACATGAGGGGAAAAGGTATCACTCCAACTCGCCTCCCAGATTTTATAAGTTGTGGAGTAACAGGCCCTAACTGTGAAGATTTCAGAGGATTTCTGAGATGTATCCCTGTCTTCAAGAAGTAATTAGCTTCTTTCTCCTCACTCAGCTCTAAAATTTGTACCTAAAACTCATTTAATCTGCATATTCTGGGTAATTTTTTTCCCCTTGAATGTCCGCTATACATTTTGTTTCCATCATCTGATCTTTCTTTTCTCCCTTCAAGGCACGATGAGGTCCCCGCATAAAGTCCAGCTGAACTTGGAGCAGGATTCTCCCTGACAGCTCTGCCCTGCAACCCCCACCCATTCCCCCACGTGCCACGCATCTGTGAGCTTTTCTCTGGGCACACCTCAAGCAGGCTAAATTCCTGACGGGGAAAATCTGCCACCGACTTTATTGACCGGATCAGGCTCCTCTAAAACATTGGCCATCAAATGGAAATAAAAATTAAAGCCCAGTGCCATACTCCATCACAATGATGATGATAATAACAATAATAATAATCATCATAATGAAACCTACATACCACTTGTACATCTGAAGGGACCCTGGAAAGAAAGTCCAGTAGTTCATTGTTATCAATCGCATATGGACTCCGAAGCTTTTTTGTAAATTTGTTGATGCCTGAAAAAATGATGAGTCAGCATTATGGAAATTTCTATACAGTTTGAATTATAAAAAAACAAATCTTTCTAGCAAGTGTTACAGTGATCGGAAGCTCCAGTTTGTACGCTCCCCAAGCCCCAATCTTGACGGAATGAACCCATACATCCAGGTACAGAGGACCCCCCAACCCCCATTCGAACTTCTTCATTCTCTCCTCTCCCCAACTGAGCTGCTGCCTTATTTTTCCTTTGTACTTGAGCACTTTAGTACTTTTTTCCTTTGTACTTTCTCCCTAGCAGAAAAGGCTTTCCAACTTAGAAGGAATGAGCAACACCCCCAGCTTAGTGTTAAAGTACTCCAAAGTCTTGCTTTTGTGTTCCAACTATGATGAAACTTGTCTTCCTGCTTTTGGAGATTGAGATTGGCAAGGCAAGAAGTTTATTGATTGGTTTCCTCTTTCGCAAAAGACACAGCTCGTAAGCAAGCTAAATGTTTAGCAGACACATGACCTTGATTTTTTCCTTCAAACTTGAAAGAGGGCCTGCCACCAGCTTTTTGAAAGATAAAGATTACAGAAAATCAATTTCACACTGTGAAAAGCTGAACCATACACAAACCAGACTAGAGCATCTTGGCTTTGCGTCATGGAGTTCATGTGAAATGAACTTCTGGAACCTTGATTTTGGTCTCTGTCTCCCTGTGTGTGACCTATGTCTTAGATTTCAGGGGAGTATTTCAGCAGTCACCTGCCACGAGAGGAATACTGTTCTTGTTTTATTTCACTTGATGAATAAGGGGCCCAAACACACTCTCTACAATTACTTTTAAGACAGCTGACCAGGGAGGTCAACACAGGTTATGGAGCCAGATGTCTGTCATGGCTCCAGTTTCTAAGAATCTGAGGAAATAAGTTGGGGGTTGGGGGGGTGGCTGTGGCCACTGATAAAAGAGCCGTATAGGCTAGCTGACTGCCAGATAGGTTAGAGTTCATAATCTGCCTGCGTGATTCCCCACCCTAATTCCTCCAGAACAACAGCGTCTGCTTCAAATATCAGAGAGAATTGAAAGATGGGGGCTTGAATGTACAATAGGTAGCAAGAAGAGAATGCAAACGCCTCCTCCTCAGGCAGTGAAAGTACTGTCCTCGTGGAGTTTCTGTATATTGTAGAAATCAGTAAAAGAAAAAAACATCACTACTTCGCCCACTCCATCCAGGGTCAGAAAAGTAGTGAGACCGATGATGAAGGCCACGAAGGCCTGTTCGAGATGACAAGATAGGCCACGGAGGAGGGGAAATAAGAGTCTTAAAACTGGAAAGCTTGAGAACTCAAGGACACCACTCGCTTTATTTCAGTAATTTCTTGTAAAGCCGTGAAAGGAAAAGAATAGAAGAACTTCCTTTGATCTTTTTGCTTGTGGTGCAAACACAAGTTTTGTGCAGTTAAGGCTCATTTTAGTTCCTCGCATTTTGTACATGTTTATTATATGTGAATTCAGGTGAGAGGCAAGTAGAAAGTTCCTCTACTCAGTCATGTTGATACCACTAAACACATCAGTTCTTGATTTATATTATATATTTATATTTTAATAGATCTTTAAGACTGAAAATGGGGCTTTCCAAACCAAAAGTGCCATCAAGAGAGAGGGGAAAAAAAAAAAAAAAAAAACTAAAGAATGCTGTGACAGACTACTTCTTAAACAACACCTGAGCAGATAGGAATTATTGGCAGGCAGAAAAACTGCATTACAAATTAGGGCCAAACTTTAAGTAGGTTTCGATGAAGCGTTCTTGCTCAGTACATATAAAATGGGGTGTTCTGTCTCTGAGGACCCTCCACGTACCAGCAATCCTGAATCGTAAAGGTGACCTCTTCCTGCCGGCTGTGTACCTTATCATGTTTACATACACTTCCACAAGATAAAGTATCGAAGCAAAAAAGCATATCATTCTGAATGTACCATATGGATCAAAATGCCTCTGTGGGCGTATAAGTGGTGTAAATAAATCAGAACGATATCTAGACAAAGCTACAGTTTGATATATGACGAATCTGCACAACTACATGTTTATAGTATGATGGAACCTATGGTGCCAGATAAGAAAAATGCACTTCGCAGCTAGACCTAAATCTTTATATTGTTGAGATTTTTAACTGACCTGTCTCTTTTCATCACGGAGCAGCTACATGACCATAACGAGGGGGACCTACTGACAGTGTAACTCACCCCTTTAGAAGGCTTTCTCAGCAGGTTTTGTTTTGTTTTGTTTTGTTTTCTGAAGGCTTTACTTACCCCAGACCAGGACAATGTATCTCAGCGGGACGAAGTAGAGGACGAGCGTGAACAGGCAGAGCGCCACGATGGCCAGCCAGCTGAGGAACGGGACGGTCCAGTTGAAAGTGCTGAATGAAGAGCGAGCACGTCAGCGATCTGAGCCCTGCACACCCTTCTCACACGAGGGTGAGCATAAACGCGACTCCACCAACCCGGCCGCCGGGTGTCTGCTTTGCTTTCGGGCACTGAAGCCTGTTGTAGGTCGTCAGAGGACACATGGCCACGATCACAGCTTCATGAGTACAAGGCCCAAGGACAGATTTTGGCTGCCAACCCTACCAGACTGACCTTCGGGACTTCAGAGTTTAAAACCGTGGCACTCCTTGGGTGAGGGCCCACGGAGCGCAGAGATTTCTGTTTTTCTGCTGCTAAAGCTACCACCGGGCCTTGTTTTCTTTAAATCTTCACAGAGTGGAAAGCACCTGGCCCTACCCTCCTCTCAGTCCTCCCTACAGTGGAAATAAAGTGTCTCCAGCCAGTATCTACAGATGTAGCTTTTTGACCATTGTGTGAATGCTCTGGATTTTAGAATTCCCTAGAGGAATACTCTCTCCCTACCCAGCTATGATTCAAATGGAACTGGAAATGAGAAAGTGGAGACAAAGCCACCCTATAAAACTTCACCTGCTACCACTGCCCTTCTTTCCAGAAGCACATGTGTAATTCAGAAAGTCGGCAACATTTTACTACCCTCCCCACACCACTTCCGGATGGTGGGATGGAACAGATCTGTGGAACAATCTGAGGAAAAGGGAGTAAAAGCTAGAAGCGTGGTAGGGCAGGCCAGGACTGATGGCTCTCCAGGGTCGCTGTCCCGCTGATGACTGACACGTGAAGGGCTGGGTCAGAGAGACCGGGTGGCACTGCCAGGAAGACAGCCCAACAGCGAGCACAGAGACAGGGTCTGTGGACGGAGGAGAGGAGGTTTAAAAAGATCATGTGGAGACGGCAAAGAACTGATGTAGGACAAAAGGGGAAAAGAATGAGGCAAAAAGGGCAAAACAATCATGAAAATATCATTTAAGGGTGGTACAGAGAATGAGGCAGATGGAAAATGGAAAGCATGTTTATTTAAGGCCTTTTTAATAGAAGTTTTGGGGTGACACTGGTAGTTTTTAAGAAAAAAAGTAAAATGGGGGCCAGGGAGTTAGCTCAGTGGTTCTGGCGCCTGTCTTGCAAGCACAAGGACCCGGGTTCGATCCCTGGTAACCACATACTATACTGGGCATGGAGACTCACACCCAGCAGCAATCAGACCACATACAACAGTGCGGGGCTGTGGTGGCTCATGCCTGTCATCCCAGCACTCGGGAGGCAGAGGCAGGAGGATTGCTGTGATGTGAGTTGGAGGCTGAGCTCAGGGCCAGCCTGAACTACAAAAAAGCAAGACCCTGTCTCAAAAAAAAATAAATAAATAAAAATAAATAAAAGAAAAGAAAAAAAGTAAAATTCAGTACTAAATAAAAACCCTTGCATGATGCCTCTAGGGTTGGATACAAAAATATATATTGTATCAAGTAAGGAAGACTGCTCTGATGGTAAAGGTGAATGTGAATCGGGGGTATTAGAATTAGTGAACCCTAAGCGTCTCAAGCACAGGCAGTCAGAAGGGCTCCACAGTGAATTCAGAAAACTATGAAATCGTACATGACATGGAGAGATGTTAGTGTGTATTTCTCCTGATTCCGTGCTAGTGGACATTATCATCATTTGGAGCTGGGCTTGCCCAGGGCAGCTTTGATCCGACGGAGGATGGCTGCTAAAGAGTACTTTTTCACACAGCCCCGCAGATAACACTTGAGCGCTCTTCCTCGGTTTTGTTGCGTGTAGCTCGCTTTTTGTGTCTACTGTTTCACAAAACTGGCTTTTCTAGTAAGCGATCCCAAGTTGGATCAGGCCAAACGTCCTGTTTTCAGCAGCCCTCGGAGCCTGGCGTTGAGTTCGGGTAGGGCGGTGAGTTCCTGTGACTGTGGGCAGGTAAGGGACCAGGCCTCCTTTCCTTGATGTGCTTCCTTGCTCTGCCCGCTCTTGGAGCGAACAGAAGGCTGAGGGTGTGCGGGCTCTTCCGCGCTCAGCGCACAGCCATCCATCACAGCCCTCCGCGCGTGTGGGCGCTGGCACTGCGCTCGCTCGGAAAACCTCCTCGGGCAGCCCCACCAAAGGGCCCCTGTGTTCTGCTCTCTCCTGCTCGCGGGGGAGATGGCAGAGAATCCTCTCCTGGGGAGCGGGAAGTTCCCTCCTAATGTTAGGGAAAACAGCTCACCTTTTCTAGTCCACACTTTACATTCTGGGATCTAAATCTGGAATATGCTCTTCCCCCAAAAAGAGCTGCCTTTCCAGAAAGTTCTGGAATGATTACACAGTAACAAGATATAGTATTTATAGAGGCTTTTTATTACATGCTGAGAGATTCCTTCTGTATCTACTCTCTGCACAGATGCTTTTGATCTCATGTAACCCTGGGAAAGTTCACTTTTTTAACACACAAAATACTATTGTTGTGTGGAAGCAATTGGTCCTGCAAGCCTCACCAGACACTAAGCCGTGAGCACAAAGTTCTGCAGAGCCCAGGTTCCCCAAGGCTGGTTCACCGCCATGATCCAGTCTGATCCTTCCCTGGCCATCCCATCCCACAGCCAAGCACCTATTCTGAGACCCCAACTACTAGAGGCAGAGAGGAGCCTCTTCCCCCAGGCACTCAACTCTCCCAGCCTTGGAGCCGACGCAGGCTCTTCCGAGCACGGATCAGCACACAGCGAGCCACACAGGCAGCAGCCAACGCTCCCAGGAGAGATGCGCCAGCCTCAGGCCTCCAAGCTGCGCCTCACTGGGGAGCGCGCGGGCACCGGGACATTCCGAGAAGGAGCAGTAACAGGAAGAAGCAGAGAAAAGATGTGGCTATGAGGCTTTGGAAGCCTGAGGCTGAATGTTGCTCAGGGGCGTATTTGGGAGGAAGGGAGGCCATTCCATCTAATATAAGAAAAGTGAACACTCAGCACCTATCCACGTGTGGAAATATATTAAACCAAAAATTATACAAAATAAAATGCATTATCCCCACCACATGGAAGGCACCGGATGAATGACTCACACCTTCAGTTTAAATAATTTATTCTTTTCGAATTCTATGTATGTCCAAGGGTCTAAATCTGCAGAACACTTTGGTTATGAATAATAAACAGCAGGTGGGTATATGAAACTAGGAAAACGGTCTCACCCAGGCACAGCACCCTTCTTGACTAGATCATTAACAGCTGCCTGAAAGACCAATTTCACATAGATCTTTAACTCATAATTACTCTATGTTTACCTTATTATTTTTATAAATAAATAATGTTTTTGAAAGTATCTCAGTCGATAAAATTATTTAAAATAAAACAGTATAGGAATATCAGTTTTTTAATTTTACCTTAAATCTCAGCGAATTTATGTTTGTTTACAAATTAAGGAAAGGGAATTCAATTGCCTAATGATAAAAATTCTATGAGTTGCTCAATGATAAAACATTAATTTATGATAATTATGATATCTATTATTAAATTTCAAAGAACTTAATATTTTTATAAGAATCTTATAGGGGGGCCGGGGAGTTAGCTCAGTGGTTCCCGCACCTGTCTTGCAAGCGCAAGGGCCCGGGTTCGATTCCCCGGTAACCACATAACAATACTGGGTGTGGAGACCCACACCCAGCAGCAACCAGTACCACATACCACAGTGCGGGGCGTGGTGGCTCACGCCTGGAATCCCAGCACTCGGGAGGCAGAGGCAGGAGGATTGTGATGTGAGTTAGAGGCTGAGCTCAGGGCCAGCCTGAACCACAAAGCGAGACCCTGTCTCAAAAAAAAAAAAAAAACCTATAAGAATCTTATAGGGTGCTGCTGCATAATAGAATTTCTTAAAAGTTTAGAGTTACGTGATGAGAATATAAATAGTCCAATAACAAAGTGCAGGTGTCTTGGTGACCTGAAATCCTCAGATAGCTTGGATTCATTTTTTCTATGACTTCATATTCCATTTAAGAACAAAGTCTTTCACTATGAAAAATGTGCTAAAATTCAGGACGGTGTTATTTCTTCAAAGCTACAAGTATGACTTCTTTCCAACCAATATGTTCTAAATTTCAGGGCGGAAATTGACAGAACTTTCATAACACCAAAGCCTGGAAGACACGAAGTAAGTAATGATGAAACTGAGCACCAGATCACCCAGGAGTCTCTCCTGCCAGAGAGAATGTGGCAGTTCACCCTCCGAGAAACAAACGGACGCCCTGCCCCACAGAAAGCCAGGTCCCACAAGTCAATGTCACTCACTTCTTTATCCTTTCGCCAAAGGAAGCCACTTCATCTAAGATGTTCTGGACACTGACACACACCTCCTGGATGGCATAGATTTTATTGATAAATCCCTTTTTTTCACCGTCCTGAAATGCAATCACAACAAAAGAGATTCTGCATGAATACACAGTCTGAGTTAGTGTTTGAATTCTTTGGGTTGTTCTTCTCTTGTATTTTCAAATTTAAATAAGCCACTATTTCTTGCGGATCTAGGTAGAGAATATCAATGGTTAAGGAGGCACGGGGCCAAACATGGTGGGACTGTGGCTAATAAAGATGGCCGCAGAGCGGGAGCCTTGTACCCTTTGGCTTTGACCCCAGGAGCAGAGACGCTGCGGGGGTCTCGTGTGTGAGAGAGGGCAGATCTCAGAATCACTCTCTCAGGAATTGCACCGACCCGAGACCTACCGTGACTCTGTTCGGCACATCCAGCTTCTTGACCCTGCCACCCACAGACCTAGGTTCGAGGATGGCTCTGGGTAGCTCATCTGCAGAAAATGCGTAGGTGCAAATGCGAAGACCTGTGAGCCATGCAAATGGCCAAAAGTGACAGAGGCGCCTGGAATCTGTTACGTGGACACATTCAAGATCACACACTAAGCCCGATCCCACCTCTGAAAAATAACAATCTTCCATGTCACACAGAAGCATACGCCATCAGTCACGGTTCCCACTAAGTTAAGTTCTAGCGTAATTCATCCCCAATCTTCTGCAGAATTTTAGCAAGCTAGTGTGCTCCAGGGGATGGGCTGGTGGGTAGGATGGAGCCGAAAGCGCTCAGGGTGGTGTGAGCCTAGGGCAAGTGTGCATATTTTGTAATTTTAGACCCAGAGGAAAGAAATAGTGGTGGCCTTTCACGATTGCAAATTCTGCTTAGTAGCCTGGCATCACAGGCACATGCCTAGGCTGTGCGGTGGAGACCATCCAACCCTCACTCCATGACTCCGTTCCTCCACGCCAGCTTGACTATCTATGGAAATGTAGATCCAATTTCATTACTTTTAACTTCTTTTGAACACTTGCGTACGATGCCAGAACACTTGAGACCTCATGTGGCAGTCAGTGCTCGCTGAAAGCAGCCAGGAAGCTAGAATAATAATGTCATGTTGCACATTTACATACTGACTCTCATTTCAGAAGAGACTAAAGTACTTTGCGCTGTGAACACTTGGCCAGGGCTGGCACACCGCCACCTGGAAACCATGGGTGAGGGAATAACAGGTGTGGCTCTGTCCTCCAACGGCAAGGTACACAGAGCCCCTGGGCACAAAGGCCAGTTTTGTAACTTGATCTTTAGTGTAGATACCAGTTGCTGAGACTTTCATTTTAAATTTAATTCCCATGGGAGATACTGTCTGCATTATTCATCTTGCTTATCGCTTCTCGGCCTTTTGGCTAAGATCAAGTGTAGTATTCATCTTGCTTATGCCAAAACAGATTGTCAGACAATAAGGTAGATAAGGCCCATAGAACAGTGTGGGAAACAATCAGCCTTCCCAACTATCTGCAAAAGTCACCCTGCCTTGATAGACTTATATGCATCAATTTCTTTTCTCCCTCTCCATTTAATAAAAAAAAAAATGCATTAATTTCACCTCTGCAGTGATGCGCTTTGGGATAAAAGGATTCTTGCCGCTCTCTTTGGTAACTCTAAAGTTGGTCTGCAGACCTCATTTCAAGCTCCTGTGAAGTTCACTTGTTCTGTATGCAGCAAAATCAGCTGGAGGCTCGGGTGTGTGTCAGCGGTAAAGCCTGTGCTTAGGACAGGCAAAGCCCTGGGCTCGATCTTCAGCACCGAAATAGAGAAAAGGAAAAACAGTGCAACCAAAGCACACTAGATGTACGGTGAAAGGCCAACAACAATCAGCTCTTTCTAGTACAAAATCATATGAAAAATATTTCAAGATAAAAAGATGCAAAACACATAAGCATAACCTGAACAAGAAATGTGCAAAAATCTATGTGAAAAATATAGAGATTGTGTTTACATGTTACAGCATTTACTGTTAAACTCTTTTCAATCTTTTTGTCAAATATATGACAAATAGATTTTAATATTCAGAGAAACTGACAGGATGAGAAGTTGGTAAAGTGTTTCTAAAATTTGTTTGGTGTATTCATAATATAACAATAAAGATTTGAATTTTAAAAAACCTTCGGACTTGATATTATTTTTCTATTCTTTCTATTTTACTAGAAGACAGAAGTTTGTAGTTCAAAATTGATAATTTTTATAAATGTTAGGAGATAGCTAATTAAATTCCAGTCATTCTCAAAAAAATAAAATAAAATAAAATTTTTTCGGAAGAATAAATGGATAATGACAACAAAACACAATTTTTTTATAAATTTTTTTTTGAGGTGCCAGGGATTGAAGCTGGGGCCTCCAGCATGCTAGACAAGTGCTCAGCCACTGAGCTTCCTTTGAGGCTGGCCCGAGAACTTTCTGTGAAAGAAATATTGAGAAGCCATTCAGTGTGCCAGGTACCCAGGTAATTAAAACGAGAGGTGGGCCTTGAGCAGCTGCTGCATAAAGGAGGCAGCAATCATAAAGAAGAAGGCCTTGCTTATGCCCTAGGCCTGGCTCACGTTCTAAGCTAATTATAAAAAAAAAGATATAAAAAGACAACAAAGTTATTTATTAATCTTGGAATAGGAAATAACTTTTTGTTTGTTTGTTTTATGAGACAGGGTCTCACTTTGTAGTTCAGGCTGGCCCTGAACCCACTATGTAGCCCAGGCTGACCTTGAAATTGTGGCAATCCTCCTGCCTCAGCCTCGTGAATGCTGGACTTACAAGTGTGACCACCTCACTCAGCATATTTTATAAGCTATATTAAGAAATTTTTAGAAAGAAGCAAAATATAAATAAACGTGAAATGCTTTCTGCATTGTCCATCCAATCCTCACAACCATTCTACAATTTTTTTTTCCTCCACTACACAGAGGAAGAAACTGAAGCTTAGCGAAAATCAGCAGAGCTTGAACTGGGACTGTGACTGGCCAGCTTCTGAGTCTCCTCTCTCCTACGACACTGTGTGTTCCTCCAATTCTACCTACTTTCAGTTCTTCCCCAGAATTCAGTGGAATGAACAACAGGAAAATATTAGAAAACGTTCATGGACTGATGGACAGCTCGATCTAGCTTTGAGGCTCTTCACACAGCTGAAATCTTCAGCAAGAAAATGAAATCCAGAAATTGGATTCAAAAATAAAAAGATGTGATGCCAAAAACCAGCTTTAAGGTCAACAAGGTGGTACCCAGATCTTAAATATCAGAACTTCACTCATAGAAAGAATGTTATTTAAGAGATCTATAGAGCAGATACTTTGAAATACCAGTGTTCATGTGTAATTACTGGCTAATATTCCTTAAAAATGAAACTCATTCTCAATTTTCTTTGTTTCTCCTGCATTCACAACCCAACACTACTCTCTCATCCCTGGTCACCAAGAGCTAAAATAACATGGTCTGTCTAGAACACTGACAAAGTTTAGGAAAGCAGAGGCTTTTGGGTAAAATTTTCATTTTAAAATCTCTTTCACCAGACGCTGCATCCCTCCACTATGGTCTGCAGGCCAGTGAAGTAATTGCTCTTTCTATACAGTATATGACCCAAAACTGCAATGGGTAATGGAATTGCTCTGTGTTGCATTCCAGTAGTTCATGCTTTTTTCCCTAATGCTCAATACTTTATTAGTAAAGAATAAATTGGTACGTTTCTTTTATTGTCATTTTTGCTTTCCTTTATAAACCAGCTTGGATGAAAGAAATATCATAGGGCAGTTAATCATCCAAAGCCTTGGTAGTGATACTGATTTTTTTTTAAAGTACATTATTAGGATTTCCTTTGAAGATGTAAAAACACTCTCCATAAAACAGCTATTACTATAAATCTGAGAACATGTGAGATTTATATCACACAACTACCTGTAATGATTCCATGTGCTTCTAAAAAACCTACTTATTAGATTTTAAATAGTCTGCAAAATATCAATAAAGGCAAAATGTGAATTATAGTCGTTCTCTAATATTTGACTATCTTCACATCCTATATCATAACACAGAGTTAACTAGATTCTCCCAGAGAAGTGACTGCTTCCCAGCACCAAGATATTTAGAACACCGAAAGACCCAGAGCATCAACAGAAGTACCTGACATATTTGGAGAATCCTGTTCGTTGCCTTTCAAGCCAAAATGACAGATGCCCCCTTTCATTGATTCTGCTCTGAACAGGAAGACGAAGCCAAAGTGATAGGCACCGGGGATGCGTATTCTGGGACCAGTTGCTCATGCTGGGCTGCATCCTGCCTCAGTCATTAGTGCATTTAGAGCCCTGCCAAAGTGGTCACTGTGAACCCTGCTGACACAGAATGTGAATCTGTTGCACACCTGCGCTCTATCGATCACAGTCCACAGGGACATAGAATGGGTTGGCTGTAAATATTACTACTGAAAATTGTTTCCCCTTCTAGGCCTGAAGGAACACAAGAGCAAAGGGCGGAGCTCCTGTACCTTGTGCCCAGAAGACAAAGATAAAAAGGAACTGTGCTGGCCAACCAAGGCATATGGTCATCAACTTCCTGGGGGAAGTAGCCAGTTGAGATACCTTCTACCTCAAAGAGTTCATCTTGCTCATAATTTTGTTTGTCCTACAGAAGCTGTGCTGTATAATTTCTGGCTAAAATTCATTGATAAGTTTGATTTTTGTGGAAGTAAGGTTAGTTTACCAATTGTCTTCTGTGGACACATTTAGGTTTACTTAACATGAAACCTACAGTCATGCTTGGGATGTGTATATCCTTGTTTTTGATGTTCAAGATGGTTTAGCCCACCACCGTCTCTACTCCCTTTGGTAACATATAACTCAGTTCTGTACTTTTACCCTAAGGGTGTGGCATACAGAGCAGATACAGACCTACACCCAAGAGATCAAATGTTCTCTCCATGCTGATATTTCTTCTTTTTCAGATCCAGAAATCTACACTTGAGCCTGAAATCTCAAACACTGAAATTCTCACGGAGCAGCTGGCAGCTCACGGAGTCCCTTGGCTACTGAAGCTCATCCACAGCCTTATTTTGCTCTTACTCTATCAAATCTTAGCCAGCTGACGTGGCACCTGGCGCTCTTCCTGACACTACCCTTAAAAAAGTACCACTCTCTGTGAAGATAGAGAAGGGCGGGGGGAATGCTTCAGGTGACAAGGATAAACGGACACCATGTAGAAAGCAACACTTTTTTTTTTTTTGGTAAAAAATAAGACTGTTCATAATCATATCTGTACTTCAGGGTTATAAGGAAGATTTTATTAAATAAGATAATGCATACACTTTTTATTTAAGACTGAGGGCTGAGCCGGGGCCTTTTTTGTTTTTTTAATTTGAGACAGGATCTTGCTGAGCCATCAGGTCAGACAAGCTGGATCGAAACTCGCAATTTTCCTGCCTCAGCTTCTTGGAGTGCTCGGATTGCAGGCACACAGCACCACACCTGCTTTAAGGTTATATACATGGACTGCTCCCACCTCAATGCCTGGTAAAAATAAACTGTCCAGTCAGTGACAGTAGTAGTAAAATGATAGATACAACACTTTTGCGAAAAGAATTAAAATATTTTCATTTTAGATTATATTAAAAACAAAAATTTGAACTATTTTAGAGGATTCTGAGCTGTCTGAAACCTTTAATGCTTGTTTAATTTGCTCTAGACAACTTAACATGAACCTATCAGATCCGTTTTCAGTGAACGATGGTGGGATTTTTATAATGTGACGGAGATCTAACTTGCAGGGTTTTTGATTTTCCTTCTAGAATGACCACTAGTCTGATCCTAACATTTCCACCTCCTTTGCTGTGAGGCTGCCCCATGCCTTTCAGGGCTCGTTTTCCACCATGCTCGTGGTAACGGTGTTCTTAGACATTTGTGTGTCTTTGAAGAGGGCTGGAAAGTAACAAGGATTTGGACAGAAATACCACCTGGATTCAATAGTATAGAAAAGTTATCAGCAAAATCTGTCATCAGCACGCCTGTAACCGCAGCACTCTGGGAAGCCGAGGCAGGAGGATGACAAGGTGAAGCCCAGTCAGAGCAACACAGATGCTGTTTCAAAATAAAACAAACAAACCAGCAAAGGGCCCAGCAGAGAGCTGGGGGGGGGGCCTTGGGTTCAATCCCAGTGCTGAAGGAAGGAATGGGGAGGAAGGGAGACATAGAAAAGGGAAAAATGAGAGAGGAAAGAGAAGCCAGCCAGCCAGCCAGTCAACTAGGACTGCAGGATGAAGAATAATGAGATGAAAGGCAGCAAAGGAGTAAGGGAGGGAAGAGAGAGGAGGAAAGGAGGGGAAAGTGAGTGAGAGAGACACAGGGAGAGAGACAAAGAAAAGAGAGAAGAAGAAGAGGACAAGAGAAAAGGAGGAGGGAGGGAGGGGAGGGAGGAAAGAAATAAATGAAGCTTGGGGAAAACAGAAGAAAAAGAGGAGTCTTGGGTCAGAAACCAAATCACACAATGACAAGGCAAAAAGGAAGCTTCCTGATCACATTAATTTCGAAATGAACACACATGATCATTTGTGAAAAAGACCGTACAGAAAACATGTTCTAGTGAACAGGAAGACACCCTTCAGAGGGTGTGCATGGACTCACATATGCCCCAGGCAAGGGGCTCCCCGAACTTCCTGCGGCCTGTCACGTAAAGCTGACAGGAATCGAAAATCTCCCTAGTCCTAATGATTTAAGAGAACTCCTAGCCATCCTGCAAACACTTGAAAGCTCATAAGAGATGCGGACTGCATATCAATATTAAGACTCAGTCTCCCAGTGGGGCCAGGAACACAGCTGCTGGAGGGCCCGCGGGGACTCGCCTGAAGCTCTTGACCCCGGAAGTCCCGCTTTGTCAGTGCGCCCGGAGCCCTGACTCAGGTCGGAGCTGGGGAGCAGCAGCACACAAGCTCTGGGGCTGCTCTTCCCAAATAACCAGGGAGGAAAGAGCAATGGCCAGCCACTGTCCTCAGGAGTGCTGAGATAAGAATCTGTCTCCTCCACAGGGTTCTGTGTAAAGGGAAAGGTTCTGAAAATGTGAAAACCCAGGAGGACAGTGGCCCGGAACAAGTCCCTGCCTGTCTTTAGACTTAGTTAGAGGAGTTTCACTAAGGTGTGTCCTGAAATCCTTTTAGACTAGATTCTGACATTTTATAGGTAAGACAGCAAGGCTGAGCAGTAGTCATTTGGAAGTTTGCTCCAGGAATTGCTGGTGGTAGAAACTGTCCTGCTCTGTCTGGGAATTCAATCACAGAAACACAGAGGCTGTTTCTGAATCCACATAGCAAATGCTGGGCTAGTTTTCTTAATCCCAGTTTCTAACGAAAACTACGTGAATGGATTGCGGGGGAGCAAGGATACCACTGACGCTGAGACCCACTGAGCTGGACCCGCAGCCCTCCCACTTTAGAATTACTATTTGAGGAAGGATCTCACAAGGCTGCCGGTGTGGGGCTTGAATCTGCCTCTTCTTACTTCAGCCTGCTGGCATCTTGTGTTTGCTTTTAAAACTCTCTTTTGAAAGAGTCTGTTTCATTTTCTTCTCCTTTTTTTCTTTCCTTTTTTTGTCTTCTTTTCAGTGCTTTGAGACAGGGTCTCACTATCCAGTCCAGTTTGGCCTTGCGCTAGCTCACCCTGCTCTGGCCTGCGGAGTGCTGGGGTCACAGGTGTGTCACCCCATCTGGCTTGTTTCATTTTTCACATGGATGTTTAAAGATGGCTGAAGTACCTACCTAAAGGAGAAGGCTGTGGGTGCTTTATCATTCCATTTTTTAAAATTCTGACTAGTCGTGTTTGCAGTACATTCTGCAATGAGTACATCCATCCCGAGAGGTCGGCACCATGTACACAACGCATATTAATTCTGTTTATTTCCCCTCCCCCATCTCCCAGGGCTTTCCGGGATTTTATAATTTGAGATGAACACCATCCTATTTAGAAGATGACTCGATTTTTGAATACTTCTGTGTTGCTAAGTGTACTTTAAATGCTTCTGCCATCATTTCCTTAGCTCCCAAAGTACAGCAACCTACCACTAAAGTGGAATTAGTACAATTTTTTTTTTATGGTTGTAAACTTACGTGAGTTTAACCCATTTAAAGCAGATAGCACAAACATCTGTGACAAATGCAGGAATATTAGCCTGGAGTAGGAAACAGTATACAAATAGGTGGAGAAGGAAATAATATGTCCAAAAAGGAAATACCGTGAAACGTTTAATTTTTATCCAATTGTAATCGATGACAAAATTTTCTTTTATATATGATCTGACTCAGGAATGTTATTTTGTTTGTATCTTGTCATATGTATCATCTTATCCTTAGAAATAAGGTAAAGGAATTCATCTCTCTCTCTACCTGACAGAACCCAAGACCCACTGCCTGGGATTCTGCTTTGGGCTCCCACTGTCGTTAATGTCTCCAAGCTGTATTTGTTCTCACCCCGAGAGGCGAAGTTTGAAAAATGGTATCCCAGTAGAAAGTTCATCGGTTTACATCATTCATCCCCTATTGAAAGTTCTGTGTCCTCCACAGGCGGGCCGGTCAGATCACGCCAGACACACACCGTTTATCACGCGTGCTATCACGTGATTTTATCTGTCAGTGCTTAGGGAGGTAAAGAGTCGGTGGCTTGTTCTTCCACAAGCCTCGTAGCTCAACTGGGGCCAGAGATGTTTAATCTCCAGCAGCACAAGCTCTGCTGCGATCTACTTTTTATGCAGCTTACGTTTCTTATCGGAGGAGCAAGGGACTGAACCTAGGGCCTGTGAGCACACTCACTCAGCAAGCACTGGTCCCTGACCCATATCCCTGCCTGCTAGTGCAGCTTTTAATCAAGGGAAGATTCTTTGGGATAGGCAAAAAGGGAAGACATAGACGCAGTGTGTGGGGTTTTCAAAATAGTTTTCTTAAATCTGGGAAGTTATTTATCTCACTAGGACTTTAAGACTCATACAGTACTTTAACTTATCTTCCCCCTTGAGATGGTGGGAGCAGGTGGTTCCTCACGTACAGATAAAGAAACTGAGGCTTAGAGAAGCTAAAATGCCATTACTTGTTAAAAAGAGTCCCTGGTTCCTTAACCCATGTCTCATGATTCGAATTGGACATTTTTCAGGTCACTGTCAAAAAACTGTCACTTCACATGTGGTGTTTTTTTCACCACATTGTTTTAAATATTTAAGTGTAACTCTTACCAGAACTAATCTTGAGTTATAATCAAATTGTGTGAGAAAAGAATCATATTAGTATTATAAAAACAATGTTTTTGGTGACATCCCCAAAACCAAGGAAGAATTACTTTATGAAATCCGGAGGCTATTTTTCTTTACAAATATTTTACAAGACAAACTTGTACCTTTCTAAAAAAGCACATCTGTTATAAATTACTCCCTTAGTGAAAGAGAGAGATTCCCCATCCCTTCTCCCATCTGAGCTTAAAAGAGATTTGTTGACATATTCTGAGGCCGGCACAGACAAAACAGCACAGGAAGGAGGAGGCGGTCAGCCGGGCCAGGGTTCAGCTTTGCTTAAACTAATTCCACATGCCCCATGAACCATTAGCTGTTTTTTATTTCCTGCCCTAAAGATCTGCAGTGAAAATAATCTTGTGTAGGGAAAAGCTGCACTTATTATTTTTTTTTCTCTCCCAACAAGATGCTGTGTTAGCGAATAGAATACACAAGCCACCTCCAGCACACCGAGGTCTTTCATAATCCATTTTTCAAACACTACTGGTATTTCCTTGCTAAACAAAGATGGACTGAGACTGGAATCAATTTCATCATTGGTATGGTTAGAATTGCCATGTTTCTGGAAATAATAGCCATTTAAGTATGGGATAATATTTTTTATATGAAGCCAACAACAGTTTTATTGCTATTTAATTTCCATGATTTGTTTGTTTGCTTTAAGTTTTAGGTGTTCTGAGAACAAGATGTTTGGGGACAGGAAAAGTCTTAAGAGCAACCGAGAGAAAAAGCAACACTGAAGTTGTGTTAATGGGTCAGCCTGAAGCTCCCAAATGAGAGAGATTAATGTTAGGAGAAATGATTTGTTGCATCACTTCGGCTTCTCTCTCTGTTTCCTTACGCTCAGCGCACAATAAAATCACCCACTGCTTTCAGACTTTGGCATAAAATGGGAGTGAGGACTGAGAAGGCAAGTGTCTTCTCCGAGAGGAAAATAGGGGTCGTCAATGAAACTGGACAAAGGGAGGCGATGTCCCTGCAGATGACGTGCATGGCAAGCTGGACAGGACGAGTCCAGCCTTCTCTGTTGGTGCCAGAGGTAGCACATACCGAAAACCCAGCGGAGCGCTCTACGGGGTCTTGCTGATGCAGGGAGCAGGCTTCTCCACTACACCTCTTCGCTGCTGCGGACTGAATCACGAGAACATGCTGAGATCAGCGTGGAGGCAAACACCACAGGCCCGCTGTCCTGCACCCCCTTATGCTCACACTGCTCTGTCTTCCAATTAATTCTGGAGCAGGTCAGGAGGAGAAAGGGAGAAAGGGGCAGGATAGAGACGGGGATCGATTTTCACACGTCTTAAGTTCTCACACTGAATGGCTATTGGTTTAAAGGCTAACGTGAGTCCTTTGTTTAGAGTTTATGTGCCTGTTTTAAACATCTCTGTACTTAAAACAAAAGTCGGACGGGCATGGGTTGAGGTGACCATGTACTCTTTTGGGCTTGTACTGATCCTGAATATAGAAAGCGATGCTTAAAGGCTGAATCCTGTCCTCATTCTGTGAGCTGTGGGACTAGGTGAATCACGCAGCCTCTCATACAGTCAGCCGAAATATCTAAATCATGAGGATAATGCAATTCGCATACTAGCAAATATGCCTGCCTGCTAATTGTCTTTCTTGTCCAAGAGAAACATTTGCCTTTTTCTAATTTCTCTCTCACTCTCTCTTTTTCCAGGAATTTGTGTTTAGAACCCTGCTTATCATTTGCTTAATTCATGTCAACTTCCCATTTTATCAGTCTTTGGTTTAGCCAAATCTTCGATGCAGTGAATAGTTGTTTAATATTAACCACAAAACCATCCTAGGCTCTAAGCAGACAAGGCTCTGGGTGCCTGGATGAGCAAGACAGCACCGAACAAACACAATAACAGATAAGAAGACATCTGAAAATGAAAGGTGCACTGGAAAGGCTGGATCAGGGTAATGAACTGCAATAAGATCATGGCAATGCAGAAGCCACCGTCCAGGGAGGTGAGGTTATCGGAGTGGAGATGCTGGGCCATATGGACCAACCACTGAGCCATGGGGGGCTTGACAGTATTGTAGATCATGGACAGATCTGTCTGGTGGGAGCTAAAACACAGCGGAGACCCAGGTACCTACTTACTGCTAGAAAACGCCTGGCAGGAGCAAGGAGAGACAGAGTAGAGGATAGGCCTACTTTTCCCTCCTTCCCTCCTTCCATTTCCTGCTAATCTTCTACTATCTCTTAATGACCAACAATATGCTTTGTAGGAGGAAGCTGCGGAGGCGGTTAACTCAGAAGCAAACGGGCGATAACCAGCACAAGACCCAAATTATCAGAGGAATTAACCAGGAGTTTAGAGGAGGCAGCACTGGAAACACACCTGTGCTAAGGCTGAAGGAACAGGAACACCGACCATCGAATCAGCGAAGGGCAGAGCAGTGCGGGAAGGTCTCGGGAAGTGGGCCTTGTGAGCCGGAAGTGAGCACTCCTGAGTGTTGGAATTTTTCAGCCGGGGGAACAACACAATGAAAGATCTGATTTACATTTTTAAAAGACCACTTAGACAGAGTGCATCATAGAAGGAAAAGAAGAGACTGTCATCGCAGTCTGCAAAGAGGTGATTGGTTAGACCAGGGCGAACATTCTGAACACAAAAACCATGACAAGCCTGGGCCTGCAAAGTGGGAAAATGAGAAATATAGGCATTACTTGCACTTCTGGCTTGAGAAACGTGTCTCATTGAACTGAGAAAGTACAGAAGTCTTGAGCACTGGGAAAAGGGCAGAAGAGAAGCTGTGTTTGGGACATGAAAAAGAACAGTCGTTGAACAGACTGGTAGGAACCAGTGCAAGAGATTTAAAAAGATCAAGGTAGACAAAAATGAAGGGGTCCAAAGAAAAGAGTGCTTCAAAAAGGAGGTCAGTGTCACCTCTGACACTGCAGAAAGTCCAGGATAACCACAGCCAGGTGGCCACGGCCCTGGCACATGGATCACCGTGACTTGGGCAACAGAAACTTCATTCAGTGGTGGGCAGAGATGAAAATTAGGATACAGCAAGCAGAAAGCGTGTGTGAAACTTGGCACACTGTACACGCCCCTCAGAAAGTTTTTCTGTGAAGCTTTGCTAAAAAACAGAGAAAATTAGATAGTGTGTATAGATGCAAAAGAGGTTTATTTTTTTTAAAGATAATGCTTGTTGTTTATTATGCTCTAATCTGCATTTCAACAAAATTCTGAGGTGACTCATGCATGGTCAAGTTGCAAAGGACTGCAGGAACTGCTTCCTTGCTGCAGAAAAAGTAAGTTTCATCCAGCTTTGCTATCCAGTTTTTAACTCTTTTGACAAGGTTTAAAAAGATCTTGCACACCATTTTGTTAAAACTTCTAAATAAGTGTTGTGTACAGTAGCCAATGATTTGCTCCTATATGGAAAAGCAGAAAAACAAAACTTTCTCTTAGATGAAGGTTACCTACCTCTCTATGGTTTTTTTTTTTTCTGCCCTTTCTCACTAATTTCTACCTATTTTTTGGCTCTTTTGATTTGCAGGAAGAACAAAGACAGTCGTTGGCTAAATAACTGGACGAATCACCTAGCTTACAGGTCATGGAGGATTTCAGTGTACTTCAGTATGCTGATACTGTCTACGTGGGAATGTACTTCCCGAGGCGGAAGTTTCGGTTCCTTCTGGAATTCTCCCCATCCAGCTGGTCATAAAGTGCAAATAAAGTCACTGTGGTCCCAAAACAGGCTCCTCTACATTTAGTAAATAAAGTATGTCTTAGTTATGGCTCCTGTCATAAATACCTGTCAAGTACATGATCACAGCTGTTATGCCAGTCTTGTTTGAATGGGAGATTCTAGCATTAAATAAGGATGGGCCACTTTCTGTGCAGCTACAAGGGGCTGGGGACAGAGCAGGTGGAAGGTAAATAGATGGTGACCCGAAGCATGCCTTGGAGATTGGCACAGCTCGGGGAACAGGTCACGTGAGGTCCTCAGCAGGTCTCGTATGTCGTCTTCTTTTCGTCTTGGGGTACCTGTCTTCCCTGCTAACCCCTTCCATCCAGGTGTCTCAGAAGGGAATTTGAAATAGGTTGGTCCCCATTGGGGGACATCTGTTTAAAAATCTCCAACAGTTTGAGTTCTGGATCTCAGTTAATGCGACCAACTCTAGCCAAAGAAACACACAAATCGCAGAAGAATTTGACCAACAAAATCAAGCACCTGTGTTAAAAATGTAAGAAGAAAGTCTTCAAAATGAAGGCACTGGGAAATAGCATCATGTCCGACTACATATTCCAGGAGAAAAGGAAAAATATTTACACAATGCTTTCTTGTAGAGATGAATAGACCACTATCCACTTGGAGCAGTTTAGTAACGTTTGGAGTCTAATATGGTAGATTAATCACAAATTAGTAAAATGTTTAACCCACAGGTTGGTTTACAGTAATTTCCATACGTCTTACTTATACCCATTTTGTTATTATTACTATTATTTTATTGTAATTATCATTAAGTGCTGAAAGGTAAGATTATAACAGCTACTGACTGACTGTTCCTCTCTGATTTTTGATGTGTCTACGCTATCAGATGCACACCAACATCGAACTGTCTCTGTTTATGGATGCTCCTTGATTGTAAGCACGAAAGTTACAACAATCTGCTCTTCTTCAAACACACTGTGCAGAGTTGATAGAAATTATTTTGAACCTTCTGGTTTGTGTGACTTTTTGGCACATCTACCAGTATTATGAATTAGATATTTTATCTGAGCCAAACTGCTGCTATGCAGAAATATAAATAGACGTAGCATTCTCCAGACAGACACATAGCCAGGGGAAACAAGATCAGAGTTGTAAATTACCATTAAAATTTTTATTATTCACTTTATTAACCCAAGTGTCAAAATGATCCTTTCAAATCCTACCTTTTATTTTTCTTGCTTTGAGAATCATGTAAATACTTTTCTCTAGTAAAAGGTCATTTATTCTTTTAACTTAGCAGAGATGATAGGCAATTAAACATGTAAAAGCAGCGATCCCAGGTGGTACCAGTCCTGGAGGATCATTTTGTAGAAGGGCCACCCCGTGGCAAACATGCCTGTGAGTTTCATCAGTATGGCTGCACTTGAACATGATTTCTAAGAAATATTAAAAGATAGTATCAATATAGCAAAGAATTTGACATAAGCAATGTTCTTTAACATTGCCAATTGCAATGATTTATTCTGCCAGGATAAAATCCTCACCGTTCTAAAGGTCTGTGTATTTCTCATTACTTTCCTATAGGCTTAGTATATATAACAGTAGTTACATTAAACATTGAAAAGAAAAGAGGGTGTAGGATAAATAAAAAGAGGGAAAAGAATGTGATAGTAATAAAGAAAAAAGGAAATAATGATTATGTATCTAGGGCATGGGGGTTGTAGGGTGGGGGG
>PVIR01010950.1:0-48698 GCA_004026965.1 Petromus typicus | reverse complement strand
GAAGCCTGGGGAAAACTGAGAAGCAAGGAACAAAAGTCTCCCTGGAATCCTGACCTTTGCAAGCTTTTCACAGACCCTTGGGATAAAGAAAAGCCTGCTGACTTTCCTCATCTACTACCCAGGACAGAGAAACACACAGGGCTGCTCTTTTTTTAGCCTTCCCCTGGGAGTTGAGTCACTTCTTCCACCTGAGAGAGTACATTTCTCATTGGATTTACTTCAAGTGATGACATTCAAGTGAACACATGGTAATTCTGGCATAAACAGGGTGAGTTTATTGAAATAAAAATCTAAGCAATGTCTCATTGAATGTGCATGCATGCAAAAAAAGGGCAGCATCAGGAAAATTAAGACACATTCAACTACAGTGACTTTAGGCCGAGGAAGTACCTGTATTTTTATTGTAAGCAAGTATTTGAGCATATCAGGATGGACACTTAAATGCACTCACTGCCTTTCATCCAAGGTTATAGAACTTTTATTTAAAAAGCAAATAATTTTTATGCATCATGTTTATATACTGCCTATATTTTAAAAAAAATTATTTTAATAATAACATTTGATTTTCATTAAAATATTTAACATTAGGAAGCTAAGTATTCTTGCCTTGTTATGGAATCCAAACTGATTATAAGGAAGTCAACTGAAAGTGAGGCCACCTCACGGATAACAGGGTGTTTCTACTCTGCCTCACCACCAGCTCCCTGACCCGAAATGAGTCTTTTCCCTTCCCTGGGGAAGAAGGCTGTTCAGCCCATCTTTAATTTAACACCACAGCTATGGGTTGCACAACACAGACTACTGCACCCACCATCTTGACCATACCTGAAGAACAAACCCAACATGCCAGGCATGCGTACAATAAGTTTAATGGAAAGAAAATCTATCAGTTTCCTTAATATACTATGTTATCAGCCACACAAAGGAAAAAGCCTAAGGTCAACCAGGCACAGTGGTTCTGTGTGACCCTCTGTGCTTGCCTGATGTACATCCATGGAGTTCTTGTGCCAATCTGACACACATAGTTGATTTCAGGATTATATACTGCTTTGAATGTTACAGTCTAGTTTACTTTCACCCCTGTAGATGAGTTAAAAACTTAGGTTCTCAAGCTGCCTTTTTCCCTTCCAGTATGTCTCTCTTAGAAGTTATAGTATCTCTGCAGGACAGGTTAAGAATCTAGCAAAATGAAAACTGTGATTACTGAAACCTGTAGCTGATGCTTTGAAATATAACTTAATGCCACTTGGTCTTCTGGGTTGGTGACACTCACTTCTGTCTATGTTTCCTTGAGAATTGTAATAAAAGGATTTCTGGGTAAGAGTTGGCCTTAAAGTGTGGTACTTAAATTCTCTCTGTGATTTCATTTTAGTATCATCTGACTACATTAAAACTTTAATGTAGTGTTGTCAATAGGACAGGTGCATTTTTATACATATTCATCACTTCGGCTTCCTACTTCCCGGATACTACTTAAAGAGGAGTGGACATAGACTGTTTTTATCCCATAGGTCACAATACATATGACTGCTGCCATTTAAAGTCATTTGGAAATAGAAAATGTTTGTGTAGTATTATTGGTGAGGGAGGGTCTCTTTTTTTCTTTTTGTGATTGTCACTTCGGAGAGTCTGGAGTAAGAGTAAGGTGGTTTTCGACAGTTTAAAGTTTAAGTCATGAAGTATCATTTACTAAGCACCCAGAGCACACAGAGGAGGCCACCAGAGAGGCTGCAAGTGTCATCCAAGGATGCAGGAAGTAGAAAACATTATTATTTCTACTGCATGCTCTAAAATAACTGAATATAAAAATTTCTTCTCCTATCAAAAAGGAAATGATGTGGCCTTGTTTTTATATATTAATATTTCTTTTATTCAAGTAACGGATTTCCTTTTTCTGTTTTGTCATAAATAATGAAACGTATTCGTGCTAGAGAAAGTGGACAGGTTTATCAAGCAGCAGTGAGTAAGGCTCAGAATCCTAAGGAAGAGAGACAGCTTATGAGAACCATAACCTAATTTTATTTCACCTGAGAAAAAAGGTACAAGTCTCTTGTGACTTCTCCACGCAGCTCTGACACATTTATCAAGGGTTACAAAGCAGGGACTTCGTCTTCTGGAGGTTCAGTGGCAAATAAGATAACCACGTGAGAAGCAGAGAAACAAAACTTTTTTTTTTTCCAACCACAGGAAAGCCACAGAAACATGGTCACTGCTACATGAACCGAACACAGATGAAAACTAAAGAAACAGTATAAATTTGTTTACATTTCAGATGATCTGCACATACCACTCCTGGAACATGATCATCTCCTAAACACTTGATAGGATGTAAATATATTGATTCAGTTATGGCTGCCAGAGGTAAGAAATGATAAACACTATCATGTGTCACTCAGCACGGATAAGGAGAGAGAAAGAGTCTACAGCAAGCAAGGAAAGGAATCTCACCTCATGAAGGCAAGGTTTGACCTTAGTAAGTCAAACAAAAGCTACATAAATGTTTCCATGTATCTGTTGGTGTAGAAAATGCTAGCAACACTGCTATGGACTAGCACAGTAAAATCAAGAATTTGAAAAGTCAGCAATTAGAAGAAATTCAGACTCTAAAAACTTTCCTATTTGAAAAATAAAAACTTTCCCATTTGAAAGCCCCTGCCAATGTACTGGGATTCACATCAAGACAGTGTGCATTTCTTAAGAGTTTGAACAGACCTGAGCTGTCCAGGAGACAACTGGCAGCCGGGCAGAGTACTGAGCCCTGTGGAGAAAATGGATTTGCTCTTGGAAAGTTCAAAGGCTTGTCTGAAAAATGATTAAGAACTTGGGCTGAGGATTTAGCTCAGAGGTTTTGGCATGGGCCTTGTAAGCACAAGGTCCAGAGTTCAATCCCCAGTAACCACATACAATAATGCTGGGCATGGTGGCTCACACTTTGTAATCCCAGCATTCAGGAGGCAGAGGCAGGAGGATTATTGTCAGTTCAAGGCTGGCCTGGGCTACATAGTGAGCCGAGGGCTACCTGAACTATAAAGCGAGGCCCTGTCTCAAAAAAAAAGTTAAAAAATCAAAGAAATTAACTACTTTGGAATCTATAAATGGCTGATACAAGACAGCAGAAATATAGTTTATATGTGATAAAATGGAAAAAATAAAAGGGTAAACATATTTTCTTGCCTGAATGTGTTTTAAGGTCCCTAATTCAATCCTGAGTACAAACAAAACAAAACAAAACAAAACTACCAAGTACAACATTTTCATTGAGTTTTTATTTCTGCATCTCAAAAATAAATTTAGAAGTACTGCAAAAACTGAGAGATACTTCAGAATTAATGGAACAAACAGATCCCAGTTTATGAAATGTGTGATATTCATATGCTGAAATAAGCCAAAGACATAACAGAAAAGAGAACTAGGTGCCAACAGACACACAAGTCTTCTGAGCAAAATTTTAGCCAAGTGAATCCAACAGTGTATGATCAAGGTGCCAGATCATGAGTAACCAAAGATATTCCAAGAACAAGTGGTAATCAATGCAGTTTACCAAAATAATAGTTTTGCTTTTTAAAAATAAAGATGCCCAAGTAATTTAGTGGGTAGAAAAGACATTTACTTTTTAGTAAATGGTGCAGGATAAAGTGGATATCTATAAGAAAAACAAATCTTATACATTACATTTCAAAAGTACAACATCTAAATGTATTATGAGTCCTGATGAGAGAGATAAAACATAGGAGAAAAAAATAAAAATTCTCCCCTTTGAAAGACAGTTAATAAATTAAAAGTACAAGTTATAGACCGAGACAATATTTGCAGATATATATCATATATATGTATGATATGTATGATATATGATATATATTATATGTATTATATATTATATGTATTATATATTATATATATCATATATATGACAAATATTTTATATGTAGCATTATAAACAACTCTTAGAATTCAACAGAAAATCTAGCTAGTGAGCAAGGGGGTTGAAAAGACACCTCACAAAAGTCTACAAATGGACAGTAAGCACATGAAAAGAAATTCATCTTCATTACTTAATAAGGAAACAAAAAATGAAACACAGTGAGATGTCATGACACACCTACTCGGCAGGCAGGACAGATGATGCAAAGTTCTGAAGGGTTGTAGAGAAGGGGCAACTGTCTTACACTGCTGGTCAGAATGAAAAATCACACATATTGTAGAAAACAGTGTAACAATTTCTTATAAAATTAAATACACATTTACTATACAATTCTATATCTAGATATTTATTCAAGAGAAATGAAAACTTACATCTTCATAAAGAGGAAACCATAAAACCAGGAGCCTATAAAAAAGCAGAGAAACTGTAGAGATCAAAAGGCAGCGTTTTAAGATGAAGATGTTACATCTTAATGGCAATAATTGTTAAATAGCCATTTACAGTCCCAAGTTCATTAAACCACAACCTTAAAGTGGACGCATTTTGTTATGTGGAATAACAGCACCTTAGAAAGTCAAACTAAAGCTACTTAAATGTTCCCATTTACCTGTTTGTTGGTCCTATGGAATAACACAGTAAAATCAAGAATTTGAAAGGTGAGCAATTAGAAGAAATTCAGACTCTAAAACATCAAGTTCAGTTCAGCTCAACTCCACTACCTTTCAAAATTATAAATATCATCTAGTGGCTTTTATTTTGTGGAAAAATTGTTCATCAGGAGAAAAAAAATGGTAATAATACCTGTTCCTAGGTACATCCGGTTGCATAATGGAGGCACAGATGAGCTCACAAACAGCTTTCCAATGACTGTATCATTAGTAATTTCCAGAAAAAGGGAAAATTGAGGGTGGGGGAGGGGAAGAAAATGAAGAAAGGCAGCAAAAAAGAAAAAAGAAACAGAAAGAGGGACCCAGGTTAGAAGAACAACAGAAAAATAAACCAGCAGGGACGTTTAGGTGGGAAAAGAATTTAAGGGAACAGCAGAAGAAGAACTGCATGATTCAAATGGAAAAAGCGAAGAAAGAGGTGAGAAAGAAAATGGAGGTAAATGGAAGTAGACAGTCAGAAACCAGTCGAATGGAAAGAAAGAAAAGAAAGGCATGAAATTACAAGGAAGGAAAGAAAAAATGAAATCAAAGCAGGCTTAGAAGTCCAAATTTGGGTAAGAATGTCAGTTATGAAACTTCTGGTATATTATTTTCTTGAAAAGTTAAAATATTGTAAGGAAATACTAAAGAAATAATTTGAAGCATTTCTTCCCAGATGTTTTCAACATAATTTTTTCCATCTATGAAATTTAACCTTCGAGGGCCGTCCAAAATCTTATTTGGCTTCCTTAAATAACTGAATTGAAAATATGATTTCTCTTCCAACAGTTTTTAATTTTAATAATTCTCTTCAAGCATTTGTAATGCCTGTGAAAGAACTTGTCACTCTGAGGAGAAGGGTGGGAACGAGATAGATTAAAAGGATCTATCTGTATTCTAGTTCCAGGTCTAACAGCAACGGAGTGAGGGGACAACTCTGTGTGTGTGTGTGTGTGTGTGTGTGTGTGTGTGTGTGTGTGTGTGTGTGTGTGTGTATGGTGTGTGTTGAAATAATTTTTCACATTTATTCATTTCTCTTTATTTCTCTTAAGTTTTCTTTTTTCCTTTTAACCCTTTTCCCCTTTTCTTATGTTTTCTTGTTGCCTCTCTTCTTCCTCCTTTGTCCTACTCCAGCTGGTGGTAAGAGCAACACACCAAGATGATCACTCGGCTGCACAACCAAGGGTGGCTCGATTCTATGCAGGTCTGAACTCACTGGAAGACGTTAATGTGTTAGAAACTTTCAGTGCTATAACAGTAAGGTGAAGGAATTACTGAAAGTTTTTCCTTTAATATTAATCTTTTAAAATACAAAAGCAAAGCTTCCTTTCCAATGAGAATTTGAGCCTTTTCTGGATACAACATTTTCAGGTTATACACTGATTTATACCCCTGTTTCCCACCTTATATCCCTGTCTCACCCCCACATTTCAGTCTGGAAGGTCTGAACTCAGCCTGACAACACACCCTGAGGGTGCTGGGCAGCTGAGGCTGTAAGCAGCACCATGTGGATGTAAGGATGAGTATTTGTGGCACCAACAGAAGTGCCAACAACTTAAAACATAAACACTTCCTGGAAAACGAGATTCACTTTTTCAGATTTTGATGTACAAAAGCCACTTAAAGTAGGTTCAAAACATTTTAATTGGAGATGCTACATTACCACCCCTTCGAACTCTTCTAGATTCTTACTGTCAACGGAAAGAACATGGAATAACAAGGTTCTTTTTAAAGAAAGATAATGTCTTCATTTGTCTTAATTCCACTCTTCTTATTTTATGAATTTCAACTAATCCTTCAGCCTCTATAGAAACTACTCCACAGTTGGGATCTTTTAGTATCTCCCAAAGACCCACCCGGCACAGCCTCACTCCCATTACTGGAGTCGGTAGGAGGTGAGAGTCCCAGAGAGCGCCTTTGTCTTCCGATGTGCGGCACTTAAGAGGACTGCACCCCTGGCTCTTCCTCTTCTCAGCCATGATGAGTGCTCTTCTCTGCCACACCCCGCCAGGACGCTCTTCCTCACCACAGGCCCAAAAGTGACAGGGCTGAGCAATTACAGATTAAAGCTTGTACAACTGGAAGCTAAAATAAAATCTTTTCTCTTCATAGGTTGTTTATTTCAAGTATCTGTTTATAGTAATGGAGTGTTCACACTTATAATTCATTTACCTCTGCAAATTAGCAGATTTTTTTTCTTTTTAAAACAAGGTCTTGCTTTTGTAGTTCAGGCCTGCCCTGAGCTCAGCCTCAAACTCACAGCAATCCTCCTGTCTCTGCCTCTCGAGTGCTGGGATTTATAGGCGTGAGCCACCACGCTCAGTACCGTGGTATGTGGTACTAATTGCTGGTGGGTATGAGTCTCCATGTTAGTCCTTGTTGTATGTGGTTACCCGGGATGGAACTCTGGACCTTGCACTTTCAAGGCAGGTGCTGGAACTATTTTTTTTTTTTTTTAAGGTTTTTTGAGACAGAATCTCGCTTTGTGGTTCAGGCTGGCCCTGAGCTCAGCCTCCAACTCACATCACAGCAATCCTCCTGCCTCTGCCTTCCGAGTGCTGGGATTACAGGCGTGAGCCACCACACCCAGCACTGTGGTATGTAATACTGGTTGCTGCTGGGTGTGAGTCTCCACGCCCAGTATGGTGTGTGGTTACCAGGGATTGAACCCGGGTCCTTGCTCTTGCAAGACAAGTGCCGGAACCACTGAGCTAACTCCGTGGCCCTGGAACTATTGAGCTAAATCTTTGGCCCAAATTAGCAGATATTTTGATCAGAATTTCATATGAGATGCACTAGGCCCCACAGTGTAGCAGTTCCATCATCTCTTATTAGTATCACATGATGGACCAAGTCTCTTCTATACGAACCCAAGATAAGCCTTGTAAGATCTAGCAAGCTCGAGAAAGAGCAAACTCACGTGTTGAGTGTCACAAACCCAGGCGTTTATTGTCTAAAGTAAGATTTTTAAAGTTTTCTGAGTGAATCAAAAAGAAACTCCAATCCTTCCTTCCCTTTGGGAGAGGAGTAGTGGCTTGAGGTTGTTTCCTTACCTGTCCCTAAACCTTAGTCTCAGGAAGACACATTCTATCAGGAGCCACAGTATTACACTAACATTCTATCAGGTATCACAGGTGCTGGCTGGAGAGACAGTGGACATCGGTCCATGGTGTGAGAGAACAGGAAATGGCCCCCAAGGCAGCCAGCCCAAGCTTCTCAGGGTCTCTTTCTCAGCAATTCTGAGATATAATTTTCTGTAAAGCAATAATTTTTTTTTAAAGTCACTTGGTACAGAATCCAGGACAACATTTGCAGGCACTTAATAAACAGTAATGGAGTAGCAAAACAAATGTGAACACTGTTGCTCATATTGAAAGACACACTTTCAATGACTCCAACTCCTGAGAAGTGCTCTGTGTATGTGTCAGCTCCTAACAAGCCGATATTTCATTTGTATTTTATGACTCTTGATGGGAAGAAAAGATACTCGGTGGTCCTGGTAGTGCTTTTAAAAATGTCCTCTAATGGACATTTCACACCTGTAATCCCAGCACTTGGGAGGCAGAGGCAAGAGGATTGCTGAGTTCAAGGCCAACCTGGACTACATAGTGAGCTGAAGGCCAGCCTGAACTACAAAGCAAGACTCTGTCTTTAAAAAAAAACTCCTTTGATCTGCACATGTTTTTAGTGACATATACAAAGGAAAGTAAGTGAAGGGGACAACACAGTCTACAAATCATCTGCGGAACTTGAATTTTCTCATGAGTCATTGTCTCATAAGTAAGATTTTTTTTGGCTTGGATATTATCAAGAATGGTTGACAGTCAGAGCTTTTAGGTCTGCCCCAGCATCTGATCCTCACTTCCATCTAGGGAAGGGAACAGAGAAGAGAGGGGGCAGAGGAACAGCTGCTCCTCTTGTGTGGACATGGTCCTTTCTCCAAAGACTTGTGTGATGGAAGCTTTGTCCATAATGTGGTAGTATGAAGAGGTGATGGAACCATCAGGCAATGGGATTAGTTACCTTAACAGGACCCTGGGACACTGTCCTCAGAAAGGATTAATGTGGTTCTGACGGGACCAGTTAGTTCCAGAAAGAGACAGAGGTTGCAAAAGTAAATCCAGTCTCATCTTTCTCTACGGCTTCTTGTCTCATCATGTGATTTTTTGCCACATGCACTCTTCACGCACAAGGAGGCAGTAGGAAAAATGAAATAGATTTCCTCTCAATTGTCATCTCAGACTGAGACAGTCCATCACAACTGACGGTTTGAATACATTCTGGGCCGTAACAGCACCGCAGAGCAACCTGGATGTAAAAGGTCTGACGTGTCCTGGAAGCAGATACTCAGTGCTCTTCTTCCACGTGCCTCATATGAACTTGGCCAATTGCAACTTTGTATGACTTAAATCTCTTCTAATATTGTCCCTATAACTTTTACATAACCATAAAGTCACTGTATTGATAATCACGTATTGTCAAAACTGAAATGGAGAAAGACAAAGCTAAGATTTATAGTGAATCCTATTATACTTTACTGATTGTTATGTAGGTAGCAGAAATAGATCAGAGGTAGTCTTGGCAGAGCATTTAATATTAACATAACTATTAACATTAACATCGCAAAAGTATATCCAGTATCAAATGCTCCAATCTGTCTAATTTAATCAATCTATCTAAACTTTTCTACTAACATGTATTGCATACAAGTGTCTTTTAGGGTAGGAGGAAATCTTATCACCTTACTCTCTGGGCAGATGCCTGTGATGGTCTGTGGAGTCCCTTGAAGACAGGAGACTTTTGACTCTTGGATGCAAAAGATCTGAAGTATTCATCTAGAAACTATGAATCAGGCAAGTCAGTATCCACAATGAGAAGGAGGTGTGTCCCTCAGTCACTATTCTTTGTACCAGGGACATCTCTTACAACAATTGGTTCTGTTGTACCACACCTGTGCTTTGGAGGCCCCCATGCAAATTAACAATGCCTGAATTGAGCTGCAGATATGACACACTGTAGTTAGCTTGCTGCTCTCACACTTGAGGATACAGGCTTTCTAAACATGCAAATTAAGAAAGTAAATCTTACTGCTGATTAGAGCTGGAAGCTTTTATGATGGTGAGGTGACTTCCCCTCCCCCAACTGTTTACTGGCTCAGAAATGGGACTGGAGATTCATGTGCTGCACAGTGTCTTCACATATCAAATATGCCATACAGAGAGGGAACTGAGAACTTGGGAGGTGTTCAAAAAGATGAGTTCTTAAGTAGGTCTATAATTTAATTTTTTTTTCATAAGCTTGGCAATGAAGCAGTTCATGAATTGGGACTCAAAGGAGTGATACATAAAATGTCCTCAGTTCATCACAGAAACACGAGTGAGGTTACATGGATTGTATCTAACTAGAGGTAATATTTTGGGACCAATTAAATATTCCAATGTCAATTCTGATACAAATCAATGAGTTGAGTCATTGATGCTAGGAAATTCATTTTGTATAAAATAGTAGGGGAGGTCTGGGGATTTAGCCTCAGTGGCTCCACACCTGCTTCCCAAGCGCAAAGACCTGAGTTTGATCCTCACTAAATGGAGATTAGATGGCAGGAAATAATCATCACTGTACATCTGACCTAGATCAACAAAGATAAACAGTTAAAAATAGATGAAAGTCCAACAAGACTGAGAGTGAAATCATAACCATATTTGCTGCCAAAGACTCTACTGAACTTGGGGTGATCTGCACCTACTTAATTCCATATGGGGAAATACTTGGAAAATATGTTTTAAAATCAAACTACTATGAACTATGGAAAGAACCCCAAATGAGCATTTTTTTATTCTATTCCTTAAAGTCTATTAACTAAAATTATAGTTGAGTATAATCATATTATGAATTGTATACTTCTTTCTTTCCTTAATCAATAACATTCAGTGGGGAAACACATGAGTTTTACTGTTACTCAAGCTAATTATCTTAGAATATCCCATTTCACATTGAAGGAGCCCTTCAGATAACTCACTGTATACTGTATCTGGGGAACAGTGTCTTCTAATAGGAGGACTTATTAGCTGAAGAACAAAGAGCCAATAATCTTGAGGGATGGCTGCTGTCAAACAACATAAATCAGAAACCACAATTGATTAACTAATTTGAATAGAAAAAGCAGACTTAGTTGCCATGACAATAAGAAAGGATTGAAGATTTGATCATCTGAAAGATTCCATATCCTCATGGGAGTTTATGGAAATTAGAACCCACCAGGAGAAAATGCTCAGTATTAATGAATGTAGCCATGTAATAATTATACTTGGCAACCATTTTTCTTCGGAAGAAATGGCTTCACCAATGCTAATTTTTAAAGTGAACTGAAAAAAACTAGTGGCGTTCAAAGCTATCACTGAAATGATCTTCAGAAAGGTAATTCTTAAACAGAGCATGTGTTAGAGCTCCACTCCTATATCTGTGATCCTGCTCATTCTTGGAGTGTTGCTTGCTCTGCTCCTTGGAAAACTGCTGCTCTCTGGAGGGAACCCTCCGAGCAGGGTGAGCTCTCTTTGATGGGAAGTTCCTTTCTCTCTCTTCTTCTGCTCTGTATCTTTCACAGATCGTTAGTTCAATTTCATGAGTCTTCCCCAAGAGCTTTCATCCTTGAAATCCCTAAAATGGCATTATTTTACCACTGTCCTTTGCAGTATCTTTCACAAGGAAAAGAGATTTGGACGCATGGCTTGATAAATCTTAAAATCCTCAGCCAAAACAGTTGGATCTGAGTTTGCTTCCCAGGCTGATTTTCTTAAAGTTCTCTTAAATTCGCTAGGTAACTCTCAGTACTCCCAGAATGAGAAAAATATAATATTCAAGTACCACGTGCAGAAGGGAGAGTGTGAGATCTCCAAATCTGGATGCATCTTCATCTGATATCAGCATGAATTCAATAGAAAATATTCATCATGTCCCAGATACATGCACAGATCAGCTCCACATGGTGAGAAAATCAAGGCTGGATATTCTGTGTCTATTACCTCCTAGCAGGCCTGAAGGTCCACCCAAGTGTGATTCCTTCCTAGTCCTCGGCCTCCAAAACTCACAAAGGAATAAGAAAAGGATTTACAGTATATATCACAAGGTGTCTATTTAGCAAAGTATCAAGTGAATAGGTTGGATCTCAGACTATGGATAGCTTGTTATGGCTGATCTGTTATTCAGGTAACAACAAATTATTCTGCGTAATTTGGAAGACCTCATTTTATAGCATTTATAAAATAATTCATGCCCCTGATCTGTATTCACCTTTCCATATAAAATAAATTAGTAAGTGCAGTTATATAAGATACCACAGTTCATCAACAAATATTTCTACTTTTGCTGACCAAATATCTTAAGCACTTATCATAATTTTTTTTCAGTGTTGGAGTCTGACATTTGTCATTCTTAAGTAAGTTTTTAAAGTGAGTTTCAGGTAACCACAGATCAAACACCTTGGAGTTAAACACTGAAATTATACAGTATCTTCACCTACCTACTTGCTTTACTCTGTAAGATCTACATTTTATTCTTTATTAAATGATCTTCATTATTTAGTGGCAAAATGGTGAAGAAAATGTAATGGTCTGCCATGCTAAAAGAACAGTAGTCAATCCTGGGGAAAGTACGCAAAGAGGAAGCACAACTATGATTCCTATTTACTTGGAGGACGTCTGAATTTACTTGCATCACCTTCTTTGTGTCCCATCATGCAACACTGCTCGCCTTTCCTCCCCATTCACTCAACTCCTGTTTCTCTTGCACCATGCCCACGAGAAGAAAGCGTTCCATGTGCATTTTCTGAGTGAATCAATTCATGGGTCTCCTTTCCAGTCTTTTCTCCTCCATCCTTTTCGAAAGGTATATCCATGTCTATGAGCTGCAGGCCTATTTTGCAGGTTTCATTAGTAATGATACTTTTCCCATTCAATTCAGATCCTTTAGTTCAATTCCATGAGTATTTTCCAAGCGTTATCAACCTTGAAATTCCTAAAATAGCATTATTCTACTGCGATCCTTTCCAGCAAGCTATTAAACTCAAATCTTCACACTTGATTTATATAATGCAAACTTTGTGATTAGTACTAGCCGATATATACAAGCCTGTATATTTCTGATATTCCCTTATTATTTTTCTCCCATTTAACTTCTGAAAAAAAACTTTATTTCTTATTTCCTATTTATCATTTTTCCTCAAAACAAAAAGAACATTTAGCAGTTCCCTATTGCTGCTTATTAGCAACTATGCATTTCTCTCTGGTTTTAAACACTTGACTCCTAAGTGTGAGCTGGATGAGGGGTCAGAGGTCAGCTCTCCACTCTCTGCTCCAATCTCTGGGAAGTGCATGTGGTACTGACTAGTTATTGAAGAAGAAAGTAATGACTGACTTCCTGAGCAGGGCCAGGAGCCATGAAGTATCTTTTTTTTTTTTTTTTTTTTTTTTTAAATTATCTTTATTGGTACATTAAATATAGACATCATGATTGCACTCCATAATGGGGATTTGTACCAGTATAAGACACAACTTAATTCTCATTTTTTCCCATAGCCCCACCCCCCCTACCACCCCCCCATATATATAAAATTTGTTTCCTTACTTTTTTGTTACAATCTCAACATTGTCCCCTTTCACCTTATTTTACATTGAGCATTGCCATGAAGTATCTTGATTTGTTTCCGTCACTGGCACAATGCCACCAAGATGCTCTTCAATCTTGGCCATTTCCTAAAAATAATGACATGATTTGCTCTATGGAGTCCATCAAGATTACTCATAATCTTCAAGAAACTATCTGAATACATTTTCCTGTTGAAAAAAATCCAACATTATCCTTCCATAGTCTCATTACCAATTACTTCTGAGTTCTGTACCTGTGCTAGAAATTCTCAAAGGAAGCCAAATCCTAGAATGTGTTTCTCTCGTCAAAGCTCAGTCTTCTTTTCCTAAGGGAATTAAGTTTTATGCTTAGCATCTTTATTTCACTATTTATATAAATGAAAGGTACCAAAACATAAAAAACAAAACCTGTAACAGGTTTGAAATTCAACAATCTGTCAAGTAAATGCCTAAGCATTGCTTCCCAGCTAGAAATATTTTAACAAAGTTTGGATGTCTCCAGCTAGCATAATTCTTATTTCTGTTATAGAAGAAAAATTCTACTCATACAGATTTCAAGTATAAGTTAGTAGTCCCTGCAGCATGCCTTTCTCGACTGTCCTGCCGGCAGAGCTGCCTTCCAGATTCCCGCTGCCTCTCTGTCTGCTGACCTCCATGACAGATCCTTTTCCTTTCCTTCCCCCTCTTGCTCACATCATCCGCCCTCCAATCCACACACCTTATGTCATAAGCTTCTGGAAGGAACCCAGGCTTCTAAATTGTCTTGAGATTCAGACTCTTGTGGCAACTGAGTTCAATCCCTGTTCATACCACTCTATCCCTGCCTATTCCTATGACAGATCTGTAAGCTGTGCTGCAACTATTTTTTAAGACATGGTTCATGGTCCTCTACCTGTGTTCCTCATTTAAATTGGCTTCTATCTTCACTCTTATCTCCTTCGCGCAAAGAATATATGAAGTTCCTATGATAATGTACATCGGTCTGTCCCCTTTCGGGACCGACCCCAGATATAGCTCTGCTTTCTTGCAATCCTTGAGCACAATCAAAGGACCAAAAATAAAGGACCAAAAAGAAATCAAAAGAATCCAATAGGCTAGTGGAATGTCTTGGAAAGCCAAATGGCTAATGAACTGAATTGTAGTAGACATCTGTCGGATTTGATGAACTAAATTAAGCTACATCCATCACTTCTCCAAAGAGAGACATAGTAATCATAGTAATCAAAGTAATAAGGATATTTCACAAGACTCTTGCTGAATGCTCACTGTTTGCTCAGCGACAGGGAAACCACAGAGGAAAATGCCATACATGGTGTCTTTCTACAAGACTCTGACAACCAGTTGTAGCCCAGACACAGACATGGGCAATCACGCTGTCAGTGTCATTATTATAGCAGAACTGTTGCAGAGCAGTGACAGCATGGATCACCAATGATTAGTTATACATCAGGGAAAAGCCAAACAAATGTTAGAAAAGTGATATTTATTGCTATAGAATTTAAGTAAAATGGCATTTGTATAATTTGTATAAACATTTCAATTCTTGCTGGGGTTTTTTTGTTTTGTTTAGGTTTTGGGTTTTGGTGGCTCATATTGAGCCATTACTTCTTTTTTTCCAGACAGGGTCTCACTGAGTTGTTGAATTACTGGGCTGGGCCAGAACTTGCAGTCTCCTTGCCTCAGCCTCCTAGAGTGCTGAGATTATAGGCATGTGCCACCGCGACAGCTTTTCCCTCATTTTAAAATACATGAAATCAAAACAAAGTCACAATAGCTTACCTAAAATGAAAAATTCCTTTGATAAAAACAATTGTTAACCTAATGTTAGCAACTTCTCCAATGTCTCATATCATATAAATTATTTTACAGTGGATATGTTTAAATACATGGAAAGGAAAATTAATATGTTTAATGTATAGAGAAAATTCTTAGCACAAGTAGTAAAAAGCTTCCCTTTCATTTTAATAATATTTGGCAATTTATTCTCAGTTCTCATTTTATTGTTCTCACACCGCCAATTTTAAAATCATTATTGTAGATCAATTCCTTAACAAGTAATTTACACATAGACTGCTAAAAACTAAATTAAAAAAAAAAACTTTCAATTTTGATACAGATGTTCTAAAATTTTTGATACATCTAAATGAAATTATATTCTATTGGGATACAATACAGGGCAATTCTGCTGCACACACATTTCTAACTTACCGAGCAGAGGAACAGGCACTCCTAGACATGTGAACTTGTAACTACTTTTTTTTTTTTTTTTTGAGCCAGCGTCTCGCTTTGTGGTTCAGGCTGGCCCTGAACTCAGCCTCAAACTCACATCACAGCAATCCTCCTGCCTCTGCCTCCCGAGTTCTGGGATTACAGGCATGAGCCACCACGCCCAGCTCTGTGGAATGTGGTACTGATTGTTGGTGGATGTGAGTCTCCACCCCCAGTACTGTATGTGGTTACTGGGGATCGAACCCAGGCCCTTACGCTTGCAAGACAGGCGCCAGAATCACTGAGCTAAATGCCCAGCCCCCATAACTACTTTTTAATAATGCAGATGAACATGTCAAATTACAGTGAAAAGCTTGACTCTTGGCCTACCCACCAACTTTCTGAAGCTTGGAAGTTAACTTGAAGGAGAATTCTGAGTGGAAAAAAAAAAAGAAAAAAAGCAGTGATTTCAAAACAAGCTTAGTAATAATTCAGGATGAGGAGAATGTTTTTCAATTTATAAAGTGTTTTTGCATAATTGTTCTAGACATTTCATTTCTTTGTCCAAAACAGAATCTGGGCCATTGCCCCAGATGCCCCTCCTACTTCAGTTTCCTCTTTAAGGATTTACATATTTGTGCACTGAATAGTGTGACATCTTCAGAAGCAAAACTCTGATTCTGGGTACTGTGAGCTACATGCTTGGATACAAAGGGTCTTCCTGAAAGTGTATAGACATCAGTCAGAGACAACAAAGAAAATAAAAAAGCAGTTATGATAGAAGTAGCAGCCAGCAGCAGACGCAGCGCCCAAGCAGGCCGAGGAGAAGGAATTCTAGAGGAAATGACGCCTACAGTGAGCTTTGAAAGACAGAAGGACGCAGAATTGTTGGCCAGAAAAAGGACAGTGGGTATTCCAGGCAAAGAAGATATAGATTTCTATCAGTTTCCAGCTGGAGCACGTTGCTGGTCTGTCTGCTCCTCACTGTCCTCACACACTGTTTTCTTCCAGACCCATGGCATTTTCTCCTAAGGTCATCAATAAATGAATTCTCTGGAATGTTACAGTTATGGTGATAAGTTGAGGCCTACCAAGGACAGAAACAAGACGATGCTCTTTCCAATGGCAGCCAAGTTGAGTCCTAACAGCCTGTTCATATCCAGGAAGTGTCTCAGAGCCAGTCACCCTGGAGGACCCAGACTCTCAAGATTCTCAAAGCTTCTTTGTCTCCCAGCCTCAGATAGGAATCCCTGCATTTACATTTATCACAAACACACAAATTTATCCTAACAGAAATCATCTGCTTAACTGAATATTAGCTGTCCTTTTCTTATGAATTATTACTTCTGTGTGTATATATCATTGGAGACAGGATAGCCTATTTTGTAGAGAAATTAAACAAGGCACTATTCTTAATGGCAGTAGAAGTTATTTTTATAGCACAAAACTTTAAATTAATCTAAATATAATTTCCATCCTCATTCATTGTTATCCTGGAAAAATCCAAAATTATTTTCAATAAAGAAGGAATCTATTTTACATTTTTTCAATAACTCATCACTAAATAATTCTTAATCTTCCTCTGCAGGACAATAATAACTAAGATCAAGCATTCTTTTTAATTTAACTTGAACTGACTTCCCCTTTTCAATAACAGTATTCTTACAATTTCCACTTTCATTCAGTTTCTTAGGCTTTTCTCCCCATTAACATGGGGAGAACATTGTTTTCTCTTAATGAACTTGAAAGGCTTCTGCCCTCTGTTAAGGGGTCCTTTCTGCAACTACACCTAACATCCCTAAAGCCATGAGCCCTTCTCTAAGTTTGCAGTGAGTGACAGTTACAGATCCCAGGAGGCAGCTGAAGTAAAGGAGAGGTCTGTGTAGAGAACAGAGCACTCAGAACCTGAAAACTTCCAGGTTTACAGCCATGTGCACAGGGTGCCGGGGGTGCAGATTGTCAGTGGGGAGCAGGACTGGACCCAGAGCCCTTCTGTCAAGCAAGAGTTGTGAAGATGGCTCCGTCCTTACTGTACTCATGCAGGCCGGACCTTGATGCCACTTCAGCCACCCCTTTGAACAGCTTACATGAAGAGCCAAGTCCTCAAAGCCAACGCGATGTTGTAGGCCTGTAACACCAGCTTTAAGGTGGCTGAGGCAGGAGGATCACCACAAATTTGAGGCTAGTATGGGCCACCCTGAACTACATCGTGAGACTGTCTCAAAAAAGAAAAAAAATGTCCCTAGGAAATGGTTGTACATTGCAGAGCTGGGACAGGAACATATAAGATCACACATACACACACACACACACTCACACTCTCTCTCTCTCTCTCTTTCCCCAGATGAACATCTATTATCTATTATCCACACATCCATGTGCCATGCTGAAACAGAGATTATAAACTTACAGCCCGTCTCTGAGCTACTAAGCGATCGATCTCACGTGAAGGATGAACACCAACAACAGTCCGGTGGTAACTGAGGCATCTGTGTTTACCCACCATGCAATGAAAACTTTGTTCCACCCATATAAACACATCTGATTTCACTTATTTTGTTCAATTCTAAGGTTTTACGTAGTGGAACACGCAATTCTCCTTCTTTCCAGGAGTACTAACCACAAGGCCCTTTGACTACACCTTTACACACCGAGACCCGAAAATGAAATAGGGCTGAGAGGATATGGCTTGCACACCTCGAGCTTGCCTAGTGTGTGCAAGGGCCTGGATTTGATCACCTGCACACCAAAAGAAGGAAATGCCTTTTCAATGGCAGCAGTAGAAAGGACGATCTAAACAACTCTGCTGTCACTTAGACTCTGCGAGAGCTAGTTACCAGTCCAAATCAAGGGGTGATAGTCTACAAAAGAAAAAGCTGGACAGTTGCAAAATCCAAGGGCAACCATTGTCAGGCGATTTTGAACAGGAATATTTACATTCGACTGTAAAGATCAGTGGGTGACCCCTAGAGGTCAGATGCTGTACCGATGCACATTTCCACAGGGACCAATTTATAACTGGATGTGCCACTTAGAATCTTGGCAAAGAGCGAATTCAAGGCCCAATTAAATCATCAATACTACTTCAAGATACTCTATGTCTTTTTGTACCACTATGGAGCATGAAGTGCAATTTCTTTCTCTGCTCCTTTAGGAAAACAAAGAGAGAAAGTAGGAGGAAAAACATCCCAGAACTAGCTGGCCATTTTGTATATTTCCAATTACACAAAATGTCTTCGATGCTTTAGGATGGAGTTTGGAGAAAGGGCAACCACTCAATACAAAGCCATTGATTGGAAGGTAATGTTGGGTGGTTTATCTTCCCGAGTGAAATGGCAATTCTAGCCCCAGAAGAATTCAGCCACAAAATCTCCGCTTACATATAATTTATGGGTACACCTTTTATATCACCCTATGTTAAACATCCTATACCTTCTGGTCTATGAAAATGTAATAAAAAGGTTTAAATAATATCACTTTACAAAGAAAAGAAACAAATTGCCTGCAATAACGATATGACTCCCACTCTATGGATCTGTGTAAAATAACAATGCAAATTATTTTTCAGTTTTCTGATGAGAATTTCTTTGGTCTTTATTTCTTCATTTTTCTTTGCTCTGAGTCAATGGTCACTTTTCAATGAGAAGAAATTTATAAAAAATGAATTGTTAACTTATTTATATTCAGACTTGGCTTTTAGTTAATGATTTAAAACACAATACATTTCTCTCAATTGCTTAAACAAGATCTTTTTATGAATAACAGTATTTCATCATAAGCCTTTCTTCCTGCAGAGTCAAACTAGCAAGTCACTGTGATTTTAAATAATATTTTTAGTTTAATTTGATGCTATGACATGCTAAGCCTCAGCTGACAGCAAATGAGCATTTATTAAGGTCCATTTTGCATGCGGTGTTGGGGTAGGAAACTCTTAAGGAAGCATGGGGTAGAGGTCCTTGTCCACGCAGACTTTGACAATGAGTGGCAGCGACAAGCAAGATTCACAAACAGTAAAGCATTTCATACCACACACAATGACAGAGATGCAGTGGAGAGGAGGGACGCTAAAGCCTGTAGGGAGTACGAGCAAAGTTTCCAGGTGGCATATGGGGGAACTGGTTCTTCAAAGAAGGAATTCGTTTGGTAGATCAGTGCTACTCACATTTGAGATTGAATTTTTTAAAATAAAATGCAACACTGCTTTCCCAGAAAATTGCATGCAGTGCTTTTCAGACGTGACCCAGAAATCTGGGTTCCAAATAAGCTTTCCATCTGATCTTGACTCAAGTGGTCTCCAGACTCTCGTTGGAGAATCATGAAGTGGACAGATGGGATGGGGGGGTGGTGTGTCAGGCAGAAAGAACCATCTGTGGGAAAACAAGCAGAGTGAGATACGCGGCCATACATGACCGAGAAACTTGAAAATGAGGAAATTGGAGACACAAGCAGGCGCTTGATCACGGAGTCCTTGGTGGTCATGGAAAGGTGCTTGAACGTGATCGTAATCGATGGAAGGACTAATGCGATCAGATGTGCTTAATTTAAAAGTCTATTTTAACTGATACATTAAAAGAAATTTTACAAATTTATGAAACAGCATGCAATGTTCAAACTCTCCAACATTTATCATTCCTTTGTGGTGAAAACATTAGAATCCTTCTAGAGTTTTGAAATGTACAGTGCATTAGTGTCATGTACAGTTACCCTAATAGGCAATAGCACACAAGAAGCCCCTACTCCCATCCATCTAACTAACTGATTACCCACTGACCACGTTTTCTCCTTTCTTTCCTCTACTCCCCTGGCTTCCAGTGATCCATTCTATCCTCAAGACCTATGGAATTAACTTAATTCTCTAGATAAGTGAGATCACATGGCATTTGTCTTTTTGTGCTTGCCTTGTTTCATTTAATATAATGATTTCAAGTTCATCCATGTTATCCCAAACAACAGGATGCAGTTGTTTTGATGGTTGAATTATATTCGATGGTGTATCTGGAATATTTTTAGTTATCTGCTAATGTCACTTTGGTTCTTTCCAGATAACTTTTAGTATTACTGACAAAATAGACAGCCAACCATTTCAATCTGATTAACTGATCTCCTTTTGAGAATAGAGCCATAGGAAATGAGAACTACATCTGCAGTGTGGTGTTTACAGCAGACACAGACGTCAGAGTACAATAAGTTTAAGGCAGCAGATCTCCCAGCCCGTGAACGTTGCAGACCACCACCCACAGTCAAACACAAGGGACTCCTACTTTCATGCTGGCAGCATGATGTGTTCATTATCACCGCTCTGCACCCCAGGGAGGACCAGTGCTGGGTGACTCTAGCTAAGGTAATACGAAGAAAGCAGCACAGATGATATAACAGCAGTTACAGTCCCACTAAGCAAGGTGAAAGGGTTACGACCCTCCATCCCACACTATCACAGAGAAAAAGGCAATGACACGTGGCACTGCCATGCAAGCCCTTCCCCAAGAAAGCTCTACAGCACAGGCAATGATTATGTGTTTATAATCTTGACAATATATTTTCAATACTTTTTTGTTCTTGTAGCACTTAAAAAACTACATTTCCATAAGTGGAGATTTCACTATTTCTATTAACGCATTATCACCAGAAAACACAATGGGTAATGCACTCAAGCTGATGGATGTACTTTGTGTATCTGCGCTGTCTTTTCAAAGTCTAGAATAATCACCTAGATGTGATGGTTATTTACCATGTCGCCCTGACTGCCCCATGTGGTGGTTGGATCAGACTCTCTTGAGTGTTTCTAGAGGAGATCAGTGTGTGAATCAGTGAGTGCAGTAGAGAAGATGGCTTACCCTGTGTCAGGAGGCATCACCCAGTCCTGGGAGGAGGAAGAATTCATTCCCCTTGCCTCCTTCCTGTTGGCTCAGGCTGCAGCACTGGAACTTGTGCCATTGGCTCCTCTGGTTCTCAGGCCCTTAGACTTGGGTCAGAATCACATCACAGGCAATGCTGGGTCTCCAGCTTGCAGAGAGCAGATGGTTGGACTTAGCTTCCACGGCATGTGCCAATTCCTCATGCTGAGCATGGAGGACCAACTGGAGACATTTATATATGTATGTGTTAAAGAGAGTGTGTATGGATGAGAGACAGAGGGAAGGAGAGCAAGAGATCTGATGCTTGGATTATTGATAAACAACACTGTTTTGTATTTTCTAAAGTTTGTATTATGAGCATATATTCAAATTAAAAAAACAAACACTGCTTATTTAATGAAATTTAAAACCACACCAGAAACAAATTACAACATCATAAAAATAGTAATGAGAGATTTATTTGAGCATCCATTAATGTGAGCTTCCTTTAACAGAAACATTCATCTAAGCAGAAGGCTACAATCAGTCAATTGCAAAGATCTCAATTATTGGGTAGTTCAGTCTGTACTTTTTCAATTGGCCATTCTTAGGACTATCTTTCATTGCAAGTCAAAGTTTTCACTTAGAACAGAGGGATAAATATCAAAATGAGGGAGGCATAACTTTATAAAACAAATATTCCTGGACATGAAAAATCAAATAAGTACTAAAATAATTATAATGGGGGACTTCAATACCCCACTGTCACAAACAGATCAAACAGACATAGTTCAGCAAAGAAATATCTAAACCGACCCAAACCTGTGAACAGATGGATACAATAGTCGTCTACAGAGTGTTCCACTCCACAACATCACAATACAATTTTTCCTAGATGTGTATGTGACATTTTCCAAAATAAACCACATAATAAACTAGCTCACAGAAAATGCTGAAGTAAATGCAAAGGAATTAAAATTATCCCATGCATACTATCAGACCACAGTGCAATGAAACTGGAAATCAATGGCAAAAGAAACCACCAAACATTCATAAACACATGGAAAATAAATAACACTTCTTGAACAAGCAGTGGGTTACAAATTAAATTAAAGAAGAAAATAGACAGTTTCTACAATTAAATTATAATGGGTTACTATAGCAGTGGATATTCATATAAAGAAAACAGAGTGGGCTTGTATAGAAAACTTAATGGTGAACTTTAAACATCTAGAAAAAAAAAAAAAACAATACCAACCCAAGGCTAGTATAAGGGAGGAAATTCTAAACATTAGAGCAGAAATTAATGTAATCAAGACTAAGAAACAATACAAAGAATCAAAGAACTGAACATCTGGTTCTTTTAAAGATTAAATAAAACTGATAAACCCTTAACCAACCTTATCAAAAGAAGGAAAGAAAGGACTCAAATCCATGCAATTGGGAATGAAGAGTGAAATCACAACAGATCCTGTAGCAACTCAGAACATCATTAACATTTTGAGGTACTTCATTCTAATGAGATGGAAAACTCAGACGAAATGGCTAGTTTCCTAGGTACGTATGAATAGCTAAAGCTGAACCAGCAAGATATATAAATTCTATTAACCCAATAACAGTCAATGAACAGTCAATGAAATTGAAGAGACAACTAAAAACTACCAACAAAGAAGGGTCCAGGCAGTGATGGTTTCACTGAAGAATTCAAGAAAATATTTATTACTACACACTTCTCACATGAGGAAGTACAAATGCAAATAAATATATGAAAAAATGTTCAACATGACTCATTACTTGGTCATTTGAGAGGTGTGAATTAAAATAACGCTAAGATTTTATCCCACTCCAGAAAGGAGAGCTATTATAAAGAAGTTAATCAAGTTGAACAAATGCTTGTGGAGTTATGGAGACAAAGGAGCTCTTCCCCATTGCTGGTGAGAATGAAGACTGATGTAGCTGCCACAGAAATCGGTACAGAGAGTCCATTTGACCCATCTATCCTCCTTCTCGGTGTCTACCTGAAAGAATTAAAGCATCATAGCACAGTAATATATAAACACCATGTTCACTGCAGCACAGTTTGTGATGGCCAAATCTCAGACAGAACCCAAATGCCCATCAACTGATGAATGGATAAAAACATATGGTGTTTTATGCAGTGGAATACTATTTAGCCATAGAGAAGGATAAATTTGAGACATTTATAGCCACATGGATGCACCTAGAAGCCAAACTTTAAGTGAAATATTGGAATGCACATGTGTAAATATCACATTGTTTCTCTGGTGTGAGAAACAAAGTGTAAATAAGGACCAAAATGTATGGAAGAAGAAGAAAATGTTCAAATGGAAATTGGCACAAGGGAAGTAGGAGAGGGAAAGGATGACGGTAAAAAGAAAAAAATGAAAAAAGAAAAATAAAATAGAGACAAAGTTCTGATAAATAAGACAGGGAAGAGCAGAGAAAGATGGAGAGGGGAATGGGAAAAAACAGGAATCAAGATATATCATGTAAAGGTAAAAATTCCATACAATGAATGTGATCATTACGTGGATCTAAACAGTACCAGTAAACTTAATGATTTAAAAAAGCGAAGGGTATGGCCTTTGTGCAGCAGACAAGCTGCATAAAGATTTGAATGTGAGACTGCTTGCTAATACCTTGACCTTCAGAAGTACTGATGAGGACTCTCCCTCTCTTCCTTGTTAGCCAGAGGGAATTTTCCCATATTTATATAACAGAAACAAATCACCAACATGGCAGTTCTCATCTGTACAAAATTTATAATTATCCACGTGCAGACCTGTGGATTTCCCATGGACTGCTTTCAATTCCAGAAAAGTTTCTGCTGATATTTCACATGCTCAGGCAGACATTCCCCTCATTAGTCAGTGGCCATGCAGGAATATCAACTACAAAAAAAACAGTATCAGATTTAGCAAAATATGAAAGGAGATAAATGACTGGGAAAGACTGTGCTGCATACCAAGCATAAGGGAAATGTTTTTAGATGGATCTCACAGTTTGCATTGTCAATATCACTATTTTCCAAGTAAGCAAAGACTTCCAGGCATTTTCATACTTCTGGAAATTTTATTTGTAAGCAAATTCAATGTGGGTTCAACCATTTTCCAAATATCCTACAATTAGTTACTCAAATCCTCAGTGATTCAAGGGAAATCTCCTCCTCCCATCCAATGCTTGTCTTTTCATCCCTGTACACACCACGAGTAGCAGCACGGGCCCATGGGCCAGAAATGTAAGGAGCACAAAACTAGCTCATTTTGCTGTTTCCAAAATTTCCAGTAAAATTCTAGTAATTACAAGATTGAGCCAACAGACAGACTAAACCAAGGTTTCTCAGTGTTCTACTCTGAGATTTCACTTATTTGTATGTCCTTTGGTTTCCACCTCTGTGAGTATTCAAGGACTAGCTGATATACAGGCGGCTATGAACTAAGTATGTCCTCAGGGAAGAAAAGAAATCAGGATGAAACTAGAGGAAGTGGTAAATGTGCCAAATTTTTAATATTTTACCATAAAATAGAAGCTAACTTTATTTATCTGGATGAAGCAGATACTGAGAGCAGGAACAGCAACTTCGGCAACACTGTTGAGAACAGAGTGGCACAGAGGAAGAGTTGGTTCAAACAGGAAGCACTGAGAATCTTCCTGGGAAAATCTAAATATCATAGTGGAAGAAATTCAACTTGCTTTGATGTTCTAGAGTATTTGTATCTCCATTTGACATTTAGCAACACTGACTTCTTCTTAGTAAGAATGACAATAATAGACATTTGTTAATCTTCCATTCAGTTCTAGGCTATGGAAAACACACTGCAATGTTCTTGATATTTTCGATAACCCCCCAACATGAGCACCATGACTCCTACTTTACAGACAAGTCTACCAGGGCTCAGGGTAAGTAGCCTGTTGAGGTCTCAGCGCATTAGATCGGCAAAGGTTGGACACAAGACTGACTCCAAAATCACACCATAGAGCTCTGTCCATACCAGGTATAACCACTTATCGGTAGGGATCTTTTTTATAATGAGAGTGGAAGCACTCCTGGGGTCTGGGTGTGGGGATTCCCATGGAGTAGGATCTATACTTCTTTACACCACAAATATTGTAAAAAGGCATCACCATTAAATGGATGGTATATATATAAACATCTCAGGAATGCTATGTGGCAGAAATCTCTAGGGTGGAGAGAGGCTACTGCAGGTCACGAAGGGAATGCAGGGGTGTGAGCCATGTCATCTTCAGCAGTCGCTAAGCATGACTGCCAACGCAATGACTGCGGTCAGGGTGTCTTGCTTCTCTCAGAAGATTATCTGCCAGTAAGGGAGGCACTGCAATCTATCACTTCAAAAGAAGTGCAATCTCACTCGCCCGAAAAGCCAGGGTCACTTTGAGCCCCTTTCACAGAATAGAAGAAAATGCTAAAGTGTCAAGGTAGCTCCAGTCAAAACAGAGCAGTTCAGCTCTGTGTCAGATGGCTCTGCCGCAATAATTCCAGGCAGGTGCGAAACCACTGAGCTCCAGCCCCGGCCCTCAATAATTTCACATGATCAGGTAGCCATAAGGAAAAGCGAGAAATTAGGCCTTTTATTTCCAGAAATGTACCGTTTGGGTGTTTGTTAATTCAATTCTACACATAATAATGACTTTAGCACAAATGCTGCTGTCTCAGAGTAGCAACAATTTAACACAAGTCAAAACTCAATAAAATGCAAATTTACCTTGTTTTGTCAAAGGGAGAAGGAAGTTACAGCGCTGATATATGAAAACCAAGCAGATTCTCACAAATTACATATAATCTTGGAAGTTTTGGAAGCAATCACAAAAACATCCAATCTGGGAAGCACTTCCTTCAAAAAGTGTTAAAAATGATAAGCAGGCCAACGGCCGATCAGGTGACACTATGCGCCCCACAGACATTAGTCAAGAAACAGATGGCAACAGAATCAAGATTCTTCGGTCTCAAAACTTTCTTTTTTGCTTAATTCGTGGCATAACAAAACAATCACTCCACTTTTATGAGACCTAAAAGTGTCTGTCCAGCTCCGGCTCCACATTGGTTTCCCAAATGGTCTTGAGTAAAGCACTTAACCTTCCTGCATTTTAGTGTATCCAACTGTGAAATGAGAATGACAATGACAACAACAACAATAATGCTCTAACCTGCAGACCTTGCTGAAGCGTCTTATGAATTAATCATACTAGACTTTACAGTGCTTTTCTGCCATAAAAGCTTGACAGCAGTTAGCAAGTGTGCAGGTAGATGTGATATATTCAGTCCACAGACCTGCCTCAAGACTGCATGGGAAAGTGTTGTCCAGTTATTTTGAGGGCAAGATTTTAAGTGACATTAAAAGAAATACGTTCCTTAATTGCTTCTGCTATTTACCTCAGAAAAGAAGAGAATGAAATTAGTTTTTAAAAAAATCTTGGTCAGGCATGGTGGCCTATGTCTATAATGCCAGGCATTTAGGAGGCTGAGACAGGAGGATTGTTACAAATCCTTGGTGAGCCTGTGTTACATAGTGAGTTCTAGGGCAGCCTAAACTACACAGCTAGACTCTGCTTAAAAAAAACAAAACAAAAAAAATTAACTAATTGAAATTCTTATGTAGAGCTATAGTTGAGTATTTACAGTTACCCCAAATTCATAATGTTGAAACTTAACCCTCAGGGGAATGGAATTAAGGGACCAGTGGAACCCTTGGGAAATGATTCCATCATGCTGGCTCTGCCCGTCTTCAAGGAGTTAGTGTCCCCACAGTGCTGGCGGGGAGCCTGTAGGTCATGGTAAGAAGGCACTGTCTGTGAGGACAGGACCTCCCAGGCCCTGCATCAGAAGGTACCTGGATATTGGCCTTTGCAGCCTCTAGAACTGGGAGAACCAAATGCATGCTGTTTATAATCTGCCGTATTTTGTAATGATTTTGTTACAGCAGCCTCCACAGACTAAGACACCTAGTCTCCTGAGAGTTGTAAAGTGTCTGGGTAGATGATCATCCTTTAGCAGTTCTAACATCAGCTCTAAAGGACAGCTGGTGAGGTGACTCTCACTTTCGGTCCCAGCAATCTCTTCCTTTCATACCTTCATCCTCACAATGACATCCCCTTTCACTGTCCAGTATACTCTGTCCTTTTCTCCCAAAGATATGACATTTAAATTGACATTTTAGATGAAAAAACCCTCTTAACCACATGAAAAAATTAACTATGAATTGAAGCTGTAATTGTGTCATGTTAAGTCATGTGATACATGATCAACTACAAAGCACTTTATGTTGATGTACGACCCAGGGAGGCTTGACACCTATGGGTCAGACCAGGGCTCCCATTTCCTAAAGAGTAACCTGAAGCTGAGTATCATGCTCCTCACTTCTCTGGCCATGTATCAAATGATGCTGGTTAGTTTTAGAACATCCTCAGGTGTTTATCATAGTACAAGTTTCCACAAATAAACTGTACCCGCTCACCCCTCAGACTCTACAAGTGTGGCTTTGCAAGTACCACTGCATCACTTTGAGTCTGGATGAAAACATCCCAAAGAGAAAACCATGGGGCTTGGAAGGCTCTTCTCCCTTCTTCTGTCCACTGGTTTGACTTTCCTTTCCCCTCACCTCTCTTGCATAATCTGCATGATATCAAGAATTTCTATCTCTTCTTATAAAAACATCTGCCTGTAAATCGCTGAGCCCTTCGCCACGATGGGCTTTTTGGCATCTCTCATCAAGTGGTGGTTTCATATCCATGTCAAAATTTCTGTGCCCAAGTCATGGGAAAATGGCACTGTACCTTAAAGTTGCCGCTGGGAGGTCTCAGAGTTGTAGGGCACAAAGCTTGTGGAATTGTTGCTGTGTGCAGCTGACAGTTTCTTCTACTTCTACAACTAAGAAATCTTTATGATGTGCACCGACCTGGAAGTCAGGCAGCGCCACACACCTCAGGTCATTCAACCAACACTTTTTTTTTTTTCGCTTTTTTGAGACAGGGTCTCACTTTTGTGGTTCAGGCTGGCCCTGAGCTCAGCCTCAAACTCACATCACAGCAATCCTCCTGCCTCTGCCTCCTGAGTGCTGGGATTACAGGCGTGAGCCACCACGCCCGGCACTGTGGTGTGTGGTACTGGTTGCTGCTGGGCGTGAGTCTCCACGACCAATATGGTATGTGGTTACCGGGGATCGAACCCGGGTCCTTGTGCTTGTAAAACAGGCACCGGAACCACTGAGCTAACTCCCCGGCCCATCAACCAACATTTCTTCAAAAGGGTTGAACTTGATGATTCGTGGCTCGTTAGTTTTAAAATAAATACAAATAAAGTTTTAAAATAAATACAAAATATTCCATGGCTCTGCATATGGATGATCACAGAAAATGCATGTCAAAGCAATGTATGAATGTGCCCAGGCTTTTCTCAAAGACTGATCTGAATGTGCTCTACAAGTTTTAAAGACACAAAGTAAAATTCAGACTCCTATTTAGACATACACAACTGTAATAATCCACCTAAGCATTAAAAAATAATGGTTATAAAATCAAAAGCAAGGATCAGTTTCCATCAAATCCAAACTGCTGTTTCTTTACTTAAAGTTGGAGAGGTGAAACAACACGCAATAACAGATAGTGCAAAAAGTAGGATAAATTATGAAGTATAGAAGTCTTTCCTCTTTGCTGATCAAAAATACACAGGAATTGCTTAGACATTTCTCACACCCCAAACAGACAGAACAGAGATGCAATACAAGTACAATGCTAGAAGATGAGAAGCCCTAAAAGTGACAAGGGAAGAAAGAAAAGTGGGCAAAAGCATAGTCTCAAATGAGTGCCAGATTGTCTGTGGAAAGAATATGGCTACCGCAAGTCAGGAATCACTAACACTGAAGTACAGCTGTATCTGTAGCCATGCAATTAGCTGGACAGCACGCACCTGCCACAAAATCCCAATTATGCCTGGTGAGCTCGTAATACCAGCCATTAAAACAGAAACACTGCAACATCTTAAGCATACTTTAATTATTCATTTAATCTGAAAAGTAAAGCTTTTCAAGACAGATGCTAAAGATACAACCTTTCTTTACTCACTGCTGCTTATTTAGCTTCAGAGTTTTCTATTGTTAATGTAACTCTTCCATATTTAATGAACTCTGGTTTTCCTGGAAGTCCTACCCAGGATCAGCCTTAAATCCCAGCACTTCCAATTATGTCAGGCAAGTGGGCGCAATATCAGCTCTCTAAAATGGACCATCAACTCAGACTTCCCTGGACTTAGGACCACTGTGTAATTTAATGCACTCAAGTGGTAGAATGAAAATGAAGATAGCGGTGGCAGTGTATCTCCAAATTTAGTCAACAGAGACTTGTAAGCTTCGTCATAGTATACACAAACTACTTCAAGACCTTACATTACAGCGGAGAAAAATGTTTAGACAGGGTGTTGGGCAGGGTGCTCTTTAACTGATTCAGATGTCAAACACTAAAATAATAGTAAATCATGTCAGATAAGTAGTATACTAATTGTAGAAGTTATTAATGGTAAACCTCAAAAGAGGTAGGAAGTATTAATAAAACTAAAAAATATGTAGATCCAAATTAGATAGGCCATAGATAATGAGGAGAAAAGGAGACTTCTGATTGGAGAATTGGCGAAGGATTTGTAGCAGAGGTGGGTGGCATCTGAGGTGATTTCCAGACGAGGCAACAAAGACAAAAATAGTACTTCTAGTTAGCATGAAGAGGAACTCAAATCCAAGAAATAACTGCAGAACCAGGAGAAGTGGGAATAGCTGGCACGACCTATAGCCATACATGGATACAACCTGAAGGAGAGGAGGGAGGGAGGTTATAGGGGTCTCTGGAGGCCTCATTAAAGAGGCTGCTTTTTATTTGGATACTAAGAGATAAATTATCTACCAGTTCTTCATTGCAGAGATACAGATTCACCATGACTTTATAAAGAATGTCTGTCTGATGTATATTTGCAAAATCAATTCAAGGGCAAATAGCTGGATTTCTCTTGGGAAGTGACAGTAAGTCTAGGAAAAATATGGGAAGACATGGAGAGGGGCTAATTGGGAAGCAGAGATACTTCCCCCCATCCTAGGACCATGCAATACAACCTCTCATTATATCCGCCCAATGTGGTGGCCACTGGCCAAATGTGGCTACTAAGCCCTTGAAAAATGGGTACAGCAAAACAAACGATCACTTTAATTTAGGGGACAGCGGCTATTATATTGGACAGGATAGGTCTTAAATACTGCCTTAGGTTAGTAATCAAGAGAAATAGCAGGTTAATCAAGAGAAATGGCATTAAAAATATCTAAATAATGAAGCCCAAATTTATATTACTTTTGGCAATTTTTTTCTCTAAAAGTTTGGCATAAGCCAACTCCCTATTAAAATATATTATGCAGTGACTTTTGTAGCAAATGGACAAAATATTTTCATTTCTTTACATCTTTTTTCCTTAGTATAGTACCAAGTGAACAAGTTTCAGTGAATAAATGAATGAGTTAATGAATGAACACACTATCATTTTTCTTAGAAAATTGGCAGATATTTTTGTTTGAAAGCATTAAAAACAGCCAAATTGTATAAGTGCTGGAATCATAAAAATCATCATAATTTCTGATCATAAAACCAATGTGTGTTTCTCATAAAAATTCTGGAATATGTTAAATAGAGAAGAAAATAAAAGTTACCTATATATCTTCAACTAAACAACTTGACTATTATGTTTCATTTATGTCTTTTGTGTGTGTACAAAAATATATTTACATATAAACCTTTTCTCTAAAAAAAGCAAACCATTATCTTATATTACACAGCAGTGCCCCTACTCCTGGTCATTTATGTTTGCTTTCCACTTCTAAAATGCATTTGGCAACTTACATTAAGTGATTTAAAATACAGCTTGACCTAGCAATTTTGCTTTTAGAAAATTATTTTAAGGACATAATCCTCAATACGCATTAAAATGTGATTTATAATACAATAAGAGTACTAAAAGGCATTAACATCAAATAATAAAAGAAGAGCAAATTATATAATATGAGTAGTATGCTATTTATAATATGTTATCAATGGTAAATCTCAAGAGGTAGGAAATATTTATTAGACCAAAAATATGTAGAATCTAATTACATAAATAGTATAACCTTCAGTTTTTAAGCCAAAACCCAAACCTAAACACAGAAAGGGGGTAGATGAATCTGCAATATGGCAAAATATGTCAAGTTATCCTTAGTTAAGAAACTAATTTTATTTGCTTCCACATCCAATATATTCATATATGAAAAGCTCTACAAGAGACCCCACTTTCTATCAGTGAGTCACACAGCATCCTGGTTAATAATACAGCATACAGTGACTGCAACTAATGTCACAATAACTTCCTACCTTATCTCTATTTCGTATATTTTAAGCCCCTCCCTATTTTACATAGAACAGAGAAGTCATCATCATTTCTAAATAGGGAGACTTCACAAGGACTTGGAACACAGTGCATTTTCTTCCACCTTTGGGAGAGTGCAAGGTCTCAATGACCCAGCTTTAAACCTCAGACAATAGATAGAACATTAACCTTGTTCATTTCCCATAGAAAGAAAAAAATCATTACATCTCTGTGTCAAACAGTCTCAGGCCTCCTGTAGGGGACTGTGCTAACACCAACACAGTTCTCTGGGCAGGGGTCGTTTCTTACAGTGCAACAAAACCCACACAAAAGACAGTAATCACCCTGAACACACCGACTCCTCTGCCATAATTACACTCTGGACAATTCCTAGTGCCAACTCAGTTTGGCACTGTCCATGGGTAGGCATGCTGCTAAGCAATTCATATCACTGTTCACAACTCTTTTCCCTATTTGGTAAAATAGGAAATATTAAGAACTAGTTAACAGCCTCTTGTTATGCACAAGAAGGCTGAAAGGCATAGAAGGTAACCTATGGATGGGGCAGTTAGCTCAGTGGTGCTGCACCTGCCTTGCAAGCTTTAAGGTCCTGACTTCAATTCCTGGTATTGCAAAAACATAAAAGAAATTTTAAAAAGAAGAAGGTAACCTATGTAAGATCTGTTATCAGAGTTTTCTTACTTAAAGACCGTAAGACCAGGTTTCAGAGCCTGAGTTTTCCACTCCTTCCCTTGTTTCCATATTGCTCCACTCTGCTCATAACCTCTGCTCTGAGTTTTATTTGCATAATCAGATTGTTGTCTATATCCTGACTTTATGCAAACAATTTCCAACCAATGGGAAAGATTAACCTCATAAAGTACAAGTTTTAAAAATTCACAGAAACTTTTTGCTTATGGCTACAGCTCCATATATTACAATATAAACTGGCTAATCTATATAATTACAATGACATTACACAGTCATTTAAGATTTAACGTTATTAAAATATGCTACACTTAACTACCCGCTCACAGGAGAACAGAAATATGTAGTGCCAAAATAAATATTTCTCTGACTAAGATCATGGGCATTCTTCTTCCAAACAATGACAGAGTTCAGAGTTTTCTGTGAATTTGGACAGATTTCTCGTACTACTGCCCTCACGAGCTGCACACAGGAAGATGGTGCACACAAGTATGAGCTGTCAGTTTGGCACAGCGTCCACGCCACAGGCAGTTAGTCAAAAGATGGAATAACTGCACCTGTTTCCTTCTCCAATCCTCTTTGCTCAACACACTCACACTTGTGGAAAGAAGGTGACCTCACCGACTCTCAGAAAACCAGGCCTTTGAAGCAATGCTATGGATCAAACAAGGAGAAGTCTATTTTCTAAGTACACTCACCATGCACTGCTTTGACATGTCTTAAATTAATGGATCCATTCAAATGTCAAGACTCTGGTCTCCCAGGACCTCTCTGCTGGATTATATTCCAGATTTACAACCTCTTCCAACATGATCAATTGATTTCACTTTACAGAATTCAGTGAACCTAGTCAATCTTGCATGGAATTCTTACAATTCATGATAAAAATTTGTTATTAAATGATCATAATGTGTTATTTCCATGAAAAGAAATTATACCTATTTTAGGTGTGAAAAGATAAAAAGACTTGTGGCAGTACAGGGAACAAACAATACAGCTGATCTATAAAATAAATACTCTGTTGTTTAAAAAATTCATCCCCCCTACAATTTAAAGACTCAGTTCAAAAATGGGCATCTGAAATGAACACACACTTTTCAGAGGAAGAAGTAAAAGCAGCTAAGAAGACTACATTTGAAGAAATGTTCAACATCACTGGTCATTCGAGAGATGCAGGTGAAAACAACACTGAGATTCCATCTCACTCCACAAAGAATGGCTATTATCTCAGAATTAGCCAGCAACAAATGCTGGCAAGGCTGCAAAGAGAAAGGAACCCTTCTCAGCTGTTGGTGGGAATGTAGACTGATACAACCACGATGGAGATCAGTGTGGAGATTCCTGAAAAAACTGGGATTAGAGGTGCCATCTGACTCTGCTATTTCTTCACTAGGTATATACATGAAAGAATTAAAAGATTCATGTAACAGTGACATATGTGCACCTGTTTTCATAGCAGCTCAGTTTGCGATAGCTAAGTCTTGGAAACAACCCAAGGCCCATCACCTAGAGATAGGATAAAGATGTGGGTTTTCTTTTTAAATAGAATGGAATATTACTCTGCCATAAAAATGATAAGTTTGAGTCATTTATACTCAACTGGACATATCTTGAGGACATACTCATAAATGAAAAAAATCGGTCACAGATGTGTAAATACCCTATCTTTTCTGTGTGAGAATCTGAAGATATAAAAGAGTTCTAGAATGTATGATAGATATTGTGAAAGAGAAAACATTCAAAGGGAAAATGAGGTAGGTGTAAGTAATGAGGGGAAAGAAAAAAATGTGATGGTTAAAAAAAGGAAACAAAGCTTATGTATATAGGGGATGGGGAGGTGGTATTGTGGGCAGGGGAAGTGGGAAAAAATGAGAATTAACTCATGTCATATACAGGAACAAATTCTCAATGTTGAGTGTGATCATGATGTGTATGTAAAATGTACTAATAAAGATTCAAATCTTAAATAAGTAAATCTCTTAAAAATCATGTGGCTTTCGGCCAGGGATTTAGCTCAGTGGTTCTGGCGCCTGTCTTGCAAGCGCAAGGACCCAGGTTTGATCCTTGGTAACCACATACAATACTGGGCATGGAGACTCACACCCACCAGCAATCAGTACCACATACCACAGTGCCAGGCATGGTGGCTCACGCCTGTAATCCTAGCACTCAGGAGGCAGAGGCAGGAGGATTGCTGTTATGTGAGTTTTAGGCTGAGCTCAGGGCCAGCCTGAACTACAAAGCAAGACACTGCCTCAAAACAAACAAACAACAAAAAAAAAAATCATGTGGCTTTTTAAAAATTTGATGATGATAGGGACTGAACCCAGGGCCTTGTGCTTCACTAGGCAAGAACTCTACTATTGAGGTACATCCCTAGCACAATGCTACAATCTTCTATCTGTTCAGAATCCCTCCATACTCCAATGAAAATGGCCCTAGGAATCCCCAGACACTCAAATCCTCAGATATCCAAGTCTTTTACATACTGGCAAAGTACCTGCCTAGAGTCCACATAATCTTCTTTACATCAATTCTAGATGACATAATACCTAATGCAATGTTTATGACATGCAAGTTCTTGTATTCTATTGTGTAGTGAATAATAATAAGGAAGAAAGTAATAACATGTTTATTAAAGATGCAATGGTTTTGCTTTGGTTTGAATGCATACATACAAAATCCATGAATTAAGAAAGGACACCTATATTTTTTCATTCTATTACTATAGATTACTTATTAACTACCAAATCTGCTCAGTACTAATATTTATAATTATGCCTACAAAGTAACAAGCACCCAACTTGAAGCTGAGGATATTAAGAAATCTGCAGTGTAAATGGAAGATTATTGATTGACTGATTGCAGTTCTCCAGGTTTTATTATTGTACAGACAAGACCAGAAGCAGTCATGTTATAGGAAGGATCTAGGCTTTAATAATACAAGACTTTTCTGTTAAACCGGGCTCTACTGCTCCCAACTAAATGAAACTATTTTATCTCCCTCAGCTCTGTTTTTTCATCAAGTCAAAAGAAACAACCTCTCAGAGAAAATGTATAGGTAAAATAAGATAATGGTTAGAGCCTGCCACACGGTAGGTATTTAATTAATGGTCATTCTGGAAAAGAGATTAGAAAAAAATGCACTCAGCCAATCCATCCTTGTGTCTCAGTCTGTTTGGGCTGGAAGGCACCATAAACTGAGGAACTTGTAAGTTCTTCTCACAGTTCTGGAGACTGGGAAGTCCAAAATCAATTAGGGTGAATGTGGAGTGTGGGAAGGGATTATCTTCTGGCTGTGTGCACATGTGGAAGGATGTCGGCATCTCTCTCTCTTTCCCACTCTCTCTCTCTCTCTCTTTTAATTTTTGGAGACACCATCTCACTTTTTAGTTCAGGTTGGCCCTGAACTCACTATGTATCCCAGGCCAGCCCTGAACTCACAGCAATCCTCCTGCCTCTGCCTCCACGGTGCTGGGAGGTGTGACCCACCACGCCCAGCACTGTGGTATGTGGTTACCAGGGATTGAACTCTGGAACTTGGAACCTTGTGCTTGCTAAGCAGGTGCCAGAAACACTGAGCTACATCTCCAGCCCTCTGGGTCTGGCGCTACTCTCCCTCCACAGGGCTTTACGACCTGATCACCTCCTCATACATCACCCTCAGAGTCAGATTTCAACACTCATGAGAGGAAAGTACAAATGTTCACAGCTTCACACCCCAAAACCTTAGTGAGACTAATTTAAAGACATGAGATATAACAAAACCCTGAAGAAGACGCTCTCAAACCCCAGCACTTTGAAAGTGCATACATGCCATGAATTTATCCCCAATGCAGGAAAAGATTAGGTGTCAGAGTGCCAGAGGGAGAGAGCTATTGTTCTTGGACAAAACAGGATGAGTAATTCATCCATAGAGCAGGAACAAGACCATACAGCTTCAAGAGTGGCCAGACCAAAATAGTCACTCAGGAAGAAAGTCAGTCTGTCATGAGTTCTAAGGCTGACTACAACCCCTCTTAGAATATTGTTGCTCTATCAGCCACCACCAAAGTCCAGCAGCTGCTTGTATCGGAGGCTTTTCCAGTGACCGCCTGGGAGAGAAAGGCTGTCGTTACTGTTCACGACACCCTGGAGGTAGCTCAGTCCGGAGATGACCGCTACACTGGCTGCATCTCTGACATGCAGGCTGCAGGTGTCTGCATGAAACCTCTGCACTAAAATCGCAGTACTCTGCAATCCAAGGCCAAGAACTTATCGCATCTGACTTCGAGCTGTGAGCAGCAGCCAGAACAATAAAACTGAAGGGCAACTTTCAGTCAGGTGTGTGGATCCAGTGCTAGATCACTCTGTTCACTGTCTTGAGCAAGGAAACTACTTTCCAAACCTATTAATGGGCTGGGAGCCAAATCCCTACTTACTGTAGTCTCCACAAGCAGCAGACAGGGCACAATGTCAACCTCTATGGTCATGTTCAGCAAAAATGTGTAGAAAGCTGGGTAATCAAGAGCCCACAAGGCTTTGGTTGTAGGCATTGACTTTTGAGGACTAGGAAGGAAAGGTCAAGGTGAGAAAGGTCTGAAAGAGCAGGTTTTATTCTCCATCAAAGACCTCCAAGTCTACTATTTTCACCACAATTGACAGAGGGAAATGAAGAGAGAATGTAGCATGATTCTACTTACAAAACAAAAGCCCTAGCAAATTCCCAGCAGAAATGTTTTGTCATCTGTAACGCTGTTATCCTACAGAGGCACAAGAAACAAGCTCCTTAAAACAAACTGTGCATTTTGAAAAACATTTGCCTAAAACTTACTAGCGTTATTTACCTCTCTTTACTTTGGTAGCACATTCTCTTTTTACTTTGTACAGCAATGAGGAGAATTAATTTATGACGAATGAACCTGTGATATTTGTATCGGAGTCTATCGGTGAGAAGCCTTCCCACACTGATTTCCTATTTCAACTCCTACGATTATGATGGCAACCCCTAAGAAGAGGAGGTACACACAGCTGTTTAACTGGGGGCTTCCTTTCTCCACTCTCTTTAGACTGTTGAGAGTGTCGAGGATGACAGTAATAGCATTATCTGATTTGATTTGAGTGGCAATTTTTTCAATTTAATAACTCTGATGTCAGCTTCTCTGTCATGTTGCCAAGTTTAATTCCCACTTCTACTGTGATTAATACTCTAATGAAGACACTGTCTGATTTCAGTGCTACATACACTTGTAATGCTCCGCTCTTCTTAGCTACAATTGAAGCTTCTTAAGTGAGCTGCGAAAAATCACTCTATCCCGAGAACTTATCAGTCATGATATTATGAACCACTCGATATTTCCACACCACTCCAAAGCGTTATTATTTTATGACATATTTAACATTTTAATTTCACTTTATTTTGGGGTGGTTCTTTCTCAACCACTCCACAAAACCAAAGGGATCTGATTCCTAATTAAGATCTCCAGAGAACAAGTGCTACCCAATGTCCAACTAAAAATCTATTGAAAACCAGTTTGCTGTCTGGTCAGCTCCTGCATTATAGGAAGGAGTATTTACTGAGTATCTACTCTGTGGAGATTGAGTCAACGTGGCTAACATGAGTTAATTATGTCCCACTCATGAACGTGCTTTCGATGATTTGAATATTTTCTAACACATGAAACAGAAGTAATCAAGAAAGTTTTTAATTCTACAAATCTACATTGCTCCTCTCCCTGAGAAAGGTCAAAATCATGGAGGAAAAAAGTCAATAAAGAATGAAAATCTGAATAACTAGAGTGTGTGGTTATGACTGAGTAACCAAGCACACAGCCTGGTTCCTAAAGCTTGCAGCTCCCTTGAGAAAAGATAAGCCCTCAAATGATCTAATTTAATGGAGGCAATGAAAAGGTCTTTCCAGCCCTCTCTCCTTACAGTTCAAGGAAAAGATGCAGGGAGTAAATGTTCATTCACCATTGGCTGTTTCTGTCCTCTTAAATCGCACAGCAGCAACACAGAACCATCCCCTAATCATACCATGAGGCTTTGCCTTTCCCTTAGCCTAACTGCATCATGACTGTTAAAAGCACCAACTGGACTCTTCCCTTTCCTCCATGTATGACAGTGAACAGTCTTCCTTTATTGTGGGCCTTCCTTCCTTCCTTTCTTTTCTCCTTCCTTCTTTCCACTTATCACTGTCCCTCCGGGGCAGCTTGTGCAGCCCAGCCCCTGGAAACACCTTCTCTGTACCCGCAGACTTGCTCACAGTGGAACCTGCCCATGCCCATTGCCATTACATGAGGTGTCTGTGGCCCCACCACCCTCTTTCAGCAGCTACACAGACCTGGCCCAGCCTGTCTGACACCACAGACTCAACTGCAGCATTCTGGTTCTTTCTAAGGACTGTGTGTAGGCCTGAGCTTCCAGCCACAGGTTAGCTCCATAAGCAATGTATCTCCAGGAGATGGCAAGATGGAGACCCAGAAGTAACGCCCCTGCCGGCGCCCCCTGGGTTCAGCAGCCCATGGCCAGGCTGTCCTTTTTTCTTTTTTAAATGACATGAACCAATAAATTCTTTTTTTATTCAGTCACTCTGAATTGGGTTTCTGTTACTCCTGGATGAATGACTATGGCTGATACAACTGCACACATCTGACATGATGGTCTTACTTTCAAATTCTTTGAAGGTGCTGCCTTGCTCAGGATGCTCAGTACAGTTTCTTATGAAATCCACAACAGTCTGTTCTTTTTTTCTAAACTCCTGTCTCTTTCCAGTTTGGTCCTTTTGCCACTAAATGAGCTAGTGTCTCTTTGCCTTTACCCGCCAGGCCTTGCCTCGGTGCATTTTCTCAAGCTTCCTTTCATCTCCCTTTCCCAATAAAAATCCTGTTGCACCTTTTGATGCTGTTCTCAAAACATATCTCAATTGTCCACTCATCAAGTCCTCACTTCCTTTACTCATCACTATGCTGCTGCTCCCAACTTAGTAGAGACATCACTCCCTCAAGTAAATCAGAAATTTCTTAAGAAAAAGGTCATGTATTGTATGAGTGTTCTCAGGCATTTAAAAGATGTGTATTTCCATTTCAATAAGTACAAAAATTGTGTGTCTATTTTAATACTATCAGAAATTTTTAAAACAATCTGACCAAAATCAAATCTTATGTTCAGGATAAAATTAAGTAAGTATTCTCAAACTTGGGAAACACTTAGTTTGTCTTCCCTCAAGCTTGTGGTAGAGCCTCATTTCCCAGAGTTCATCTCTTGGTGGGTCTGAGCTGAGGCGAGGAATGTGAATTTGGAACACATTCTCCAAGTATGCTGGGGTATGAATTTGAGAACTATTTCCCTTCTAATGTTTTAAGGAAACATGTCTTCTCAAAATGTTCTGTTCTTGAGGTCTAGATCCAGAACCTCATCGTGGCTGTCCATGGTCTGAGAGAATGAGAAGGAAACACAACACAACAGGGCAGCCCTTTGTCTGTGGCCAAGCTGCTCTTCCAGCTTTCCAGCACAAGATGTTCTGTTTAAGCCTGTAACTGTACTCCATGACATTGCCACCCAGTGTATCAAAAAGTTCTGTCCAAACAATGTGACTGTTCCCGCTGCATAACGTATATACCTAAGCTTTCGATAAAGTTCTACTAACTCTGCCCATCCACTTCAGTAAGCATGCTTGCCAGGTAGGTGGGCCTTCCCCCTACCTCAAAAATATGTAAGGCTGAATTGCTACTGGTAGCTCAGACTTCAGAGCAGGGCCTCCTCTGAGTCTGCGGGTATAATAAAGAATCCCTCCATCTGTCCAAATGCTCCTTGACTTCTTCACCACCATAGACCTTCCAAATAGTGGTGACACGTGGCTGCAACACAGAGGTGTCGCACTTTGCTCTAATGACAATATTTCAAAATGCTGAGTATGAACTCTACAGTCACAGAGAAGAGGTTAGCACCCCAAATCTACTAGAGTGCTGGGTCTCCTTTGTTTGGCAAGGGACATACAGTATCTGAGTAGAATACTTGTCTAGCACACATGATGCCCTGGACTCCATCCCCAAACACTTCCCTTCCCCCCCCCCCCACACACACAGAGCTTGCATTCTCTCATGCACAGTGCAAGGCACTGCTATTGACACAGGAGAGCAAGGCCTGGCTCCCCACTTAAAACATGAGCTCGTGTTCTCTAAAATAGAAGAATGAATTTTAGGAAAAAGAAAGCTTCTGCCTAAGAGAGACAGAAGGGGGAACCCGGAAAGGTGGGCAACCCACTCATCTCACTTTTCAGAGGCCTTTTGTGGAACAGGGCCATCAGGTGAGGCAGGTTTAAAGTAGGGGCTTCCTATAAGATTCAAAAGAAATGGGCAAACCAATGGAATTATAATAAGTACAGTTGCTTAAGCAATCTTGATCAAATGGGGTCCAATGAGAAATTAAGTCATATAGGGTCCTCCCCATCAGGAGGCTTTTCCAGGTTGGCCAGATTCCTGGCCCTTAGTCCCAGGAAATTTACAATTACTACATTCCTGGGAAGGGAGGAGGTGAGTCTAGACCTTGACTCCCCACTGACTTATTCAGGAGAATGAGGCCTTAATCCGTCACTGTTTTCCAGGATTTTTCTGTAACAGTCTCCTTTCTCGTGAGTTTCCTCCAAGGGCCTGCCCTGTCTGCCTGTCTGCCATATTTCTAGCTTTTCTACCTATAATACTATGACCTACTGTACAAGTAGCGGTTACAGGTAGACAGCACCTGACAAAGTAGGTGCTCAACCAATTTGACTATTATCAACTGGTGTTACTATTATTGCTGTCAACAAAAAGATGTTCAAGTTTAACAGCCTAGATTTTTTCCTTAAATCACAGACTGTATATATATTTTTCCCTTCACTCTAATTCAACTGCACCTTTTAGAAAGTCTATGCATTGGGCTGGGGATATAGCTCAGTGGTTCCGGCGCCTGTCTTGCAAGCACAAGGGCCCGGTTAGATCCCCAATAACCACATAACAATACTGGGCGTGGAGACTCACGCCCAGCAGCAACCAGTACCACATACCTCAGTGCCAGGCATGGTGGCTCACGCCTGTAACCCCAGCAGTCAGGAGGCAGAGGCAGGGGGATTGCTGTGATGTGAGTTGGAGGCTGAGCTCAGGGCCAACCTGAACTACAAAGGAAGACCCTGTCTCAAAAAACCTTAAAAAAAAAGTCTATGCATTAAAAGAAATAAGGCACCAGGCCTAAAGTAGCCTCATCCCCTCTTCCCTTAACAGCTCTTAACAGTATAATATAAAACATAGTGAGGCTCCTGTAGGATCTGTCTTATGGCTGCTCAACCTTACTGCCATCAAGGAGGTTGGATATTTATGACATTTCAGTAAAATTTATATATATATAAATATATATAAATATATATATATATATAAATATATATATATATATTTATATATATATATATATATATAATATATATATATTTAAACACCATTAAACTAAGTCTATTGTTTTCTACTTTCTTTCAATTTACTCCATAGAAGTAGAGCTGAATCCTTCCTCTTGGTTCTTAAAAGCTGCTGCAGAGATATCAACCTAGGGTTCAAAAAACACAGAAAGGGCTGCACTGGAGGAGTCAAGAAGGGAAGCACAATGTTAAGAAACACTGGAGCCAAGAGTCAAGCAATTAACATTGTTTTCATGCTTCACTATAATTAGCCGGATCAAAGGGGACCTGAGCTAACAGATTGCATCAGGCCCACAGGACACTCTGCGAACAGCTTAGCAAACAGCCCAGCGGGCCTGCAGGACAACTATTTGCTCACAGCAAAAGTCATTTTCTTGTGAATCTCTGTGTTGGGAGACAACTCCCAGGGCTCTCACAGCTCAGGTTTCCTACATGTGGGGCTGACTCTGGAACACTGGAGTCTAAGTTACTCGAACAGTGCTTTGTTATAAAGAAGTGGCAACTAAACTCAGAAGTTTCAAAAACTCAATGATATACAATACTACTTATTACAAAATAATCAGCCAGTTGCTTTTAAACGATAGACATTTTGATCCAGCAGGACGAGGGTAAAGTAGCAGATAAGATCTTTACAAAGCTTCCAAGTGATTCTTATATTCATTCATGACTGGTAAATTAGTTCAAGTCAAGAAACCATGTGTTGAACTCCTATTTGCTCCCAATATATTTTTTTACTGGTCTGTTTCATGGAAGTTTTATAACTTTCTATCATTACAGCCTGTCCCCTTCCTTTTTTGTATTCAGAGACAGAGTCTATTAAATAAACGCACTGTCTATTCCAAAGCAGGTATACAGGACTCCTTTGCCCACAGCCCCGAGTGGTTCCCAGTCTTTCTCAGCAGAAGAGCCAGAACCCTCCTGATACCTACAAACACCACGTTCTTCAGCCCACCCTGACCTCCTGAGCACACCCCTTCTTCGCTGGCCCTCTCTCGACAGGCTGCCTTGCCACTCCAGAATCCATAGGCCTTCCTTCTTCGGCACTGCTATCTCCTTGTTGAGAACACTCTCCTCAGTCATACATCAGACTAATTCCCTCACCGCCCGTCTCTGCTCAAACGAGAGCTCCGTGAGGTCTGTTCTGACCATCTGGACCAAAACCACAGCCGTCCCCCACTACCAACAATTCCTGGTCCTTTCATTTCTACCACACTTTTCTTTTTCTCACGGCACAGTCACCTTTTTAACACACCATACATTTTCTTACTATGGTTATTATTTACAAGAAGTGATTGAAGAATATAGTGAACGTTTAAAAAACATTTTGTTAAATACTATAGTGAAAGACATATTGCCAAGGATGAGAATGGGTGTCTGCAGCAGAGAGGACTATTTTGAGTATTTTTAGAAGGATTAATGGCATTGAATCAGAATATCAGTATAGCCATGACAGGGTAACTAACGATACTTGCAAAAGAGGACTTTCAGAACTGCTTCAGAAAGTAGAAAAAAAAAAGGTGAGATAAGTGAGTTTAAAGTGAGAGAAACATTTTGATGAAGATTAATGGCAATCTGTCTTTTAATGTGATGTTTTAAAATTTTAAACATGAATCCTATCTTTTCACACTAATATTATCATTCTTCCTCTACTAAAGAGTAAACTGCATGGGGCTGGGGACATTGTCTGCTTGTCTAGTGCTGTAGGCTAAGCCCTTGGAACAGTGCCAGGCACACAACAGGTACTCAATAACTCTGTGTTTAATACAATTGAAACAAAATTTTAACCAATTACACAGCCCTACCTTAAGTAATGTTATCAATATGTCTGAAATTGTCCATCAATTCTATCCTAATTTGTTAAAGTGTTGGCTGCAAATCACTAATTAGTAATCCACAGCTTGAAATAACTGAAATAATTACTGTGCTGTCGCCATTTGAAAATAACTTGCTGAGTTCCTATCTGGAACATCCAATCAATTTCCCGCAATGTGCTTTCTGACCAGTCAAAAACAAGAATCTTCCTTCAAAAGTCCTTCAAAAGTCTTTGAAGAGACTAAAAATTATACATTGTGATATGACAGACTATGTGAAAATAAGAAAAATAAAATAATTAATTAAAAATGGTAGCATATAATTCCTTTCACAAAATATTAATGCTGACAATGCTCAGGAAAGTTGTAATAATATGTGAGTGTAGTAGTGTAATGCACCAGCCAGTCACCAGAAGGCTGCCCAACATGTTTCTCATTATATTAATTTAGTTACAGCAGAGAAGAGTGTGTTTAAACATAAGGGTTAATCACTATGTTTTGTGAATCTTTCTTTCAAAACCTAAGTGGGAACAAATGATTTGATTTCAGAAAAATAAATTCAGATGAACAAGATTAGTAGGCTCAGTGTTATCGCTAAAGACCAAACACTGGTACTGACATTCTGTGTGACTTTAAATATGACACCTCCTCTAATGCTGGTCTGACTTTCTATTTTAGAATTTACACTGAAGCATTTTCTCACTGAAGTAGTTTGCTAGAACTGCCTCACCAATGATCACACACTCAGTGGTTAAAGAAGAGCAATTTATTTTCTCGCAAGTCTGGAGGATAGAAGTCCAAGACTGGAGTGCTGACAGGGTTGATTTCCTCCGAGACTCTCCTGAGCTTGCAGCTGGCCTTCTGTCTGTCTGCACATGACATTCCCTCCGCCAGTCTGTCCTCTAATCTCCCTTCTGTTAAGAACACCAGACCTTAGAGGAGGGACCACTCTAATCACTTCATTTTAAATCCTATCACTTCTTTAGATACTGTCTCCTGTATCTCACATTCCAAGGTGCTAGAATTTACAGCTTCCAAATACGACAACATCCAATTCTTATCACCCACTCTCCTAATATGTACTTAAAACATATTTGGGAACAAGCACATTCCTTTACATTTATTTCTGCTGTCATATATGCAACCAAAAGCTCAGGGAAAAATATACAACATTCAATGCATATGACCCCCCTGAAATAAACAACCTGATGAATACTGTAACTGTAACTAAAACTAAACTCTCGAGTTGCTCTCATCAACTAGGGAGGATGAATGAACTTCTATTTTCCTAAAGTTCAGGCTTCCTTCCTAGGTCTTTCACTTTGGATTGCCTTGCACATTCAAGCCTTTTCTCCCACACGTAATTCTGTGGATGCTGGTGCAAAGTAAAAAGAGAAAAGACAGGGAGGGTATTCAATTAATCTAAAAGGAAACACAAAGTGTTTAAAAATGAAGTGCTTAAGCAAACAGTTTAAAAATCAACCATAGAGAGATGATATCAGTATCAAAATATCCTAGGAATCATTGCTATTTCCACATTCTATCTGGCAGCATCTTAATGGGATGCAGTTATCAGTAGAATTTTAGTGGAATTCACAATATACTAAGTGTCAGGCTTCTGTCAAGTCCTTCACAGAGAACTTACTGTGTGTGAAGAATTATGCTAGACTCTAGAGGAGATTTAGGGAGAAACTATTAAAAAAAGGGAGACTGTTTTACTTGGCCAGGGTTGGTGGGTGAGGACTTTAGTGGAAATATGAGAACTGTCCAAAAATCTTGAGAGCTTTAAGACAAGGGAAAACTTGATTTATTTGTGGAGGCTCTACAATGTCGAGTTTCAGCAGTCAAACACTATGGTGCTGATTTTGGCTAAAAGAAGGATGAACTTCTTAATAAAACTATCCAGTAACAGAAAGTAGTGAGCTTCTCCCTCTCCTTGAATATGCTGAACAAAGTCTGGGAGAGCTGGGTGGACAGGGCTGCAGAAGGCAGAGAAGAGTCCTGTCTTGTCTTCTTCTGAAGCAGAGCCTTCCGTCAGGTCCAGACACTTTACACACTTTCATGACAGAGTGAATGACAATACCTATTTATACACATTATTACCTACATAGTATTCTATGTATGCCGCCAGTAAAAATATCATCTGTAGAAGGAAGGATTATTTTATATCATAAAGAATAGTCAATAGTTTCTCAATCCCCATTGGTCCTATCATACAGAATATAAGAAACAGGTTTGCCTGCATCTTCTATCACTCACCTCAGACATACAGCCTATTAGAACCAACTTCCTCACATCCGTGGTCAAGCAAGAGCAACACCTGTTTATGGACACAGTAACCCCAAAGAGATTTTTTCAGGGAAAAGAATTACAGCGATCTTGTTCTACACTGTGTTTTCGCCAGGTTTCCATCAGTGTGACAAAACAGCTCAGATGAGCAACTTACAAGGAGGAGTTTGAATTTTGGTCCATGGTTTCAGTCCCTGGTCTCTGGCCCTGTTGCTCCTGGCCTCTGACAGCACAACACACCACAGTGGAAGCACATGGCAGGGGAGACCTTTGCTCATAGCAAAGAGAGACAAGAAGAGGCCAGGCTCCCAGTGTTGCTTTCAAGCACATGACTTCAATGGCCTGAATTTCTTCCACTAGTCCCAACTTCCTAAAGGCTCCTCCACTTGCCAAGAATTCCACAAGCTGTGGACCAAGCCTTCAACACCTGGGCCTGCGGGGAGAGCATTCAAATCCAACTGATAACAGTGACCTTCTGCATTATCTTCCTCATAAAAGTAATTTCTAAAGAATTCTATAATGTCTAATATCCAGCACTGGTGTTTGTAGATTTAATATTCTGTGTTTAACAGTACAGTTAAGAGTTTGATTAGGGAAAAAAATAAAACCTTGGGGCTACCATAAAATATATCTGAACGAGGACCTGCCCTTGCTGCTACTGAGGAGTGGTTAGGAGTCTAACAGCTGAAGGCAGAGCACATTACAGTCAGCTGTGAAAGAAGATTCTGAGGTCTAAGAGCAGCAGTAGGAAGACCAGATGGGAAAGAGTAAACATTTGTCAAAGTTAAATTCCATCTGATTTCACACTCTGTTGAGCAGTGGAAAACAAAATCACCTAATTTTCTATCCATCCTGGCTAGGATGATGATCCAGAGTGAGAAACGTTTCCACTAAAGTCATTTGTTTTACTTTACTTTATTTTTTGCTTGTCACCCTTAAATTAATAAGGGCCACCACCGTTCAGCACCCTAATCAACAGAGCTCCATCATTCTGTCAGGTCTTTAAGAAGGAAGAGCAAGGAAGAAAGCTGGGGTGGGGGTGGGGGGCAGAAGAGGAAGGCGTGGGATCAGGGGTGTGCAAAAAAATAATGTGAGATCTCACATACAATCTGAATCGGAGGCAGCCGTGTAATTATAAAGCTCGCTTTTCTTTCACTTGACAGCCCTAGAAAAGGAGATGAAAAGAAGCTTTTAAATGAAACATGACATTCCCTTATTAAAGTCTGATTTAGATTTTAAATGGCTAAGTGCTTTGCATTTGCTTCCTTCCTTCAGGCTAGCCGAGAAGGAGACGTTTAATGGCAACAGAAAGTATAGTAATTTTTTGAAGAGTGCATACATGTTCTGAAAACATTTCTTTATCAACACTTCCATGCTTATAAATGCTTCCTGTGTTATCCATGCAGTAGATGGCCGCCTTTTGGTAAACATAAATGCATTCTAGTGCACTAGGAAAAATGCATTCTATGCTTTTTGTTTAAAAATAACATAAGACATAATGTGTGAAGCGCATTAAGAATTTATCGCCAGTTTTTGCTTCAGTTCCTCTCTGTTGGAGGGAGCCCGCAGAAGCTGCACATCCTTATATGCAGTGTTCTGTGGCCCACGTTAAATCAGACTACTGCATTGCTGGGACCTGTCGACCTCAAATGGGCAGCACTAATGCATTTCCCACTCAGAGATCTGACAAGTTTCGGGGTCCATCTTCCACCTCACTGAGAAAGATGAACATCTCTGCTACTTTCTGCCAGCCTATATCCACTTCAAAGTCCCCCCATCTCAGAGGATTCCACAGATTTCTCCACTGAAAGTGGATGGAAAATACTCCTCATGGTTTTAGTATCTGCTTGGAGCAAGAATACTCATGATTTTGGCAAATATTTCTTAGCATTTTGTATACAGAAATAATATCTTTACATACACTGTATATGAGATGGACATCATTAACTTCAACTTACAGAAAAGATAACTGAACACTGAGGAGTTACACAATTCAACTGCAAGTACTCATAGCAAGTAAATGACAGACTCAGTGTCCCGCCCCCGGTCTCTGACTTCAAATTCAGGCCTTTTCGCATTCTCCTTCCCTTTCTCCCTTCCCCACCTCTTTCTTTTCCTTCTCTATCTTTCTTTTGCAAACCTTTATCAAGGTATGACTGGCACACAAAAATCCGAACATCCTTGAAATACACAATTTGATAAATTTTGATGTGTATACGACAATAAGACTATCACCACAGTTAAGAAAAGAAACATTCATGACCCCATCAGGTTTCCCCCAGATCCTCCTCCATTCTTCCCTCTCCCCATTCCAGGACTCCAGACAACCACTGACTTGTTTCTTTTTGCTGTGGATTGGTTTTACTTTTTAAAAACCTTACATAAATGAAATCATCTAGTATGTGTTCTTTTTCTCTAGCTTTTTTCACTCATTGTACTTATTCTGATATTCAACCATGTTGTCACATGTAACCTAAATGTATTCCTTTTTATTGCTGAATGACAACGTGGTGTGTACATTCATTACAGTTTATCTACTCATCTCTTGATGGCATTTGTGTTGCTTCCAGACTACAATTAAAGGAGCTACGAACAGTCATATACCAGTCTTTGTAGGAATATATGCTTTCACTCCCTGTTAGTACATACACAGGAGTATAAGGGCTGAGTAATACGCAGCTCTACCTGAATCCGGACTATCCACCCAAAGACTTATGATCCCTAGTTCATGGCTTTTTTGGGAGGTGGTGGAAACTTTCAAAAGTGGGTACAGTGGGAGGATGTCAGACCACTGGGGGG
>PVIR01010949.1:7320-48614 GCA_004026965.1 Petromus typicus | reverse complement strand
ACAGTCCCACCAACAGTGGAGAAGGGTTCCTTCTTCTCCGCAGCCTCGCCAACATTTGCCGTTGGCTGATTCTGAAATGGCAGCCATTCTATGTGGAGTGAGATGAAATCTCAATGTTGTTTTCATCTGCATCTCTCGAATGACTAATGATGTTGAGCATTTCTTCATATGCTTCTTAGTTGCTCTTACTGCTTCCTCTGAAAAATATCTATTCATTTCAGATGCCCATTTTTGAACTGGGTCATTAAATTTGGGTGAGCTGATTTTGTTGAGCTCTTTATATATTCTAGATAGTAGCCCTTTGTCTGAGGAACAGCTGGTAAAGATTTTTTCCCACATTGTTGGTTGCTTTTTTGCACTGTTGGTGGTTTCCTTTGCTGTGCAGAAGCTTTTCAAAAGAATAAGGTCCGATTTGTTGATTTCCTCAGCCAATTCCTGTGCTATAGAAGTTTTGTTCATAAAGTCTTTCCCTAAGCCAATGTCTTCGAGAGTTTTACCTAACTTGTTTTGCAGTAGGTTTAGAGTGTCTGTTTTAATATTTAGGTCTCTTATCCACTTTGATTTTAGCTTGGTACACAGCGAAAGAGTTAGATCTAGTTTTTGTCTTTGGTAAGTTAAAGCCCAGTTTTTCTAGCATTTTCCTCCATTGAGGATTTTTGGCTCCTTTGTCAAAGATGAGATGGCTCAGTGTATCTGGAATAGTTTCTGGATCTTCTAGTCTACTCCATTGATCCTCAGGTCTGTTACTTTGCCAGTACCATGCAGTTTTTATCACAGTGGCTTTATAGTATAGTTTCAGGTTCGGAGTTGTAATACCCCCCACTATGTCCCTGTTGCTTAGATTTGCTTTGGCTATTCTAGGTCTTTTGTGGTTCCAGATGAAGGTTTGGATTTTTTTCTCTAGATCTGTGAAATATGCTGTTGGGATTTCAATCGGGATTGCATTGAATGTGTAGAGTAGTTTTGGGAGTATAGCCATTTTGACAATATTGGTTCTTCCTACCCAGGAGCAAGGTATGTCTTTCCATTTTTTTTTTTTTTGATAATAAACACCTACTTTGAAAATTTATACTTCAATAAAATGGAAAATGTAGAAGAAATGGATAGATTTCTAGACACATATAAACTCCCAAAGCTGAATAAAGAAGAGATAGAAATGTTAAATGCCCCAATAACAATCTGTGAGATTGAAAATGTAGTTAAAAACTTGCCAACAAAGAAAAGCCCTGGACCTGACAGTTTTACTGCTGAATTCTATAAAACTTTTAAACAAGAGTTAGTGCTTCTACTTCTGAAACTCTTCAATGAAATTGAAAGGGAAGCAGTACTCCCAAACTCATTCCTGGAAGCAACCATTACCCTTATTCCAAAAGCAGAGAAAGACCCAACCAAAAAAGAGAACTACAGGCCAATATCTCTAATGAATATCAGTGTAAAAATCCTCAATAAGATCCTGGCAAACAGAATACAGAGAATTATCAAAAAGATTATACACCTTGACCAAGTTGGATTCATCCCAGGCATGCAAGGATGATTCAATATACGTAAATCAATCAATGTTATACACTATATTAACAGGCTTAAGGACAAAAATCATATGGTCACCTCAATTGATGCAGAAAAAGCATTTGACAAAGTACAACACCCATTTATGTTCAAAACTCTAGAGAAGATTGGAATAGATGGTCTGTATCTCAAACTAATTAAAGCTATCTAGGAGAACCCTTCAACCAGTATCATACTAAATGGTCAAAAATTGAAACCTTTCACACTAAGATCAGGAACAAGACAAGGATGTCCTCTCTCACCACTTCTGTTCAATATAGTTCTGGAAATATTAGCCACAGCAATTAGGCAAGAGAAAGAAATAAAAGGAATAAAGATTGGAAAAGAAGAAGTTAAATTGTCATTATTTGCCGACGACATGATACTCTATCTAGAGGATCCTAAAAACTCAATTAAAAAACTGCTGGACCTAATCGCCAATTTTAGCCGCGTAGCTGGTTACAAGGTCAACGTTCAAAAATCAATAGCCTTCGTATACACAAACAGTAGACCCACTGAGATAGAAATTGGTGAGTCAGTCCCTTTCACAATAGCACCCCCAAAAATAAAATACCTAGGAATCAATCTAACAAAGGAGGTGAAAGACCTCTACTCTGAAAACTATAGCACTCTGAAAAAGGAGATAGAAAATGATATCAAAAAATGGAAACACGTTATAGATCTTTGATAACTAACTGGCGCCAGCATTAGATGAAGGTAAGCAAAATAGCGATTTCAGCTCATCTCTGTGTGTTTGTATATTTGGGAGGCCAAAATGCAATCTGTAGAAGGTATATTAACTTCATTTTCATGTTTGTAGCCAAACCTTTAGTTCAGTGAGTTCATTTCCCTCTCACTGGAAAGCGGCACAATTCCATGTCCCGACATTTCACCAGCAGGCTTTTGGCAGTATCAACCCAACAGTGGTTTGTTAGTTTTTCCACTACTTTGTGTACTTCTCTAGCTAATGCAATGCAATAAATTATCCTATGGCATGTTTCAGTAGCATTTTCATTTCTGTTTGGAAAAGCTGTAATAATTTTGACTTTTAAAGAGCTCATAACATTTACTTTAATTATTGAATTCCATTTTTGTTAATCTCTGAATGATTGATTTCAGTGTGACTGTACATCTTAGTTACAGTGTAACACTATTCTTAAATGTCAAACACAGTAAGCCATATTTGTATAGTCTAGAGAGAGATAGCTTTTGTCATTTTGTGTTTGGTGCTGGGGACCAAACCTAGAGCTTCAAAACGAGCTACATCTCTAAGACCCATCATATTTTTGTTCCTTAATATAATCTACAAAAGAAGATCTCTCTTCTCCATGACTCAGAGCACTCTCCGATAAGTCAGTTTCATAATTTTATCACCTTTAGGCTGTATATTATAGCTATCAGCTGAGCAAATGAGCCTTATAAGCCTCACCTTTGAGGTCAACCAACCATCCTTAAATATCATGAAAGATAGGTTGTAAAGTAATATTTTTATTATACAATAACATATAAAACTTACAGGTAAACTTTACAACTTAGATTTTTTAAAAAAATCAGCTAATGTATCATTACACACAACCCAAACATGATGAAAAAAGTATAAGTTTAAAAGTTCTTTATAAGAAACAAACAAAAAACCCACAAGACTTTGTGTCTGGACACACAGAAGTGAGGGAATGGGAAAAAACATTAGAACTCTTTTAGTTTCTCCAGATTGAGCAACTGAGCAAGTGGTCATTCCACTGGACAAAGAAACAGGAAATGAGGGCCGGGGAGTTAGCTCAGTGGTTCTGGTGCCTGTCTTGCAAGCGCAAGGACCAGGGTTCGATCCCTAGTAACCACATACAATACTGGACATGGAGACTCATGCTCAGCAGCAACCAGTACCACATACCATAGTGCCGAGTGTGGTGGCTCACGCCTGTCATCCCAGCACTCGGGAGGCAGAGGCAGGAGGATTGCTGTGATGTGAGTTTGAAGCTGAGCTCAGGGCCAGCCTGAACCACAAAGCAAGACCCTGTCTCAAAAAAACCTTAAAAAAAAATGAAAAGAAACAGGAGATGAGTAGATCTGGGGAACAGTGTTTGAATTCAGTCTTGAGTTGAGTACATGAGGTTAGGGTCAGGGTAAGCATCAAGGTTAGTGAAAGTCTTTTAATCCTCACATTATTGGTTTTGTAGGATTAAACAATAACAGTACGGGTTCCTGCCGCTGGGGAGCAATTGGTACTGCTTAAAAAAGGTTAAGCACACATGCAGGATTCTATTTTTAGTGCAGAGTCCATTTGTGGTAGATGTAAATTAGTAAAAAGCACAACTCTGTACAGGGGTATTTAAAGCCTGTCTGCTATCCCAACTGCATTCAGACACAGCGCGCGGGTTACAGGCACAGGGTAAGTCAGAAATCAAGCAGCATCTATCTGAAAGTCCGACTCTGAAGAACAGAAAGGGATATTATAGGTTTCCCAGCGCAAAGCATGGGGCCTGCATGACCATCGGAGGTGGGTAGACCCTGTGTGGTGCGCTTTCAGAATAAGGAGTTAGTCTCATCAAATCCTGTTACAGTCTTCCAAAAGTCCTTAGTTAAACGGCACCTCTAAACATCATTACCTATGGCTACCTGTGTGCCTGGCCAGCCACGCCACTATTCTGACACACCAAAGCATGGGACAAATTCTCTCCATTTATGACATGAACTAGTTGGATTTCTACGTGGATACAAGAGACATTACACTTCAACCATTGATTTATTTGATCTTCATATTCCATCCGGGCATGGCAGGGTTTGTACTGTATTATCTCCACTTCACTGTTGAGGAACTTGAGTTTTAAAGAAGTTAAATGACTTGTCTAGAGTTATCAAAATGGTAAGAGAATAAGCTGTACTTGAGACCCGAGTCTCTTGATTCTAAACCATGTGCTAGTCTCACTGTAAGAATTGCAGGTGTTGTTTCAGCTTTCCACCAGACTGATCTGTAAGACTTTGGTGCCTTTTTTTTCTTTTTAGATTTCAATTTCAAGAGCTGACATGTATAAAATGTTCAAATAATGGTACCTGATTTCTTAAAATAGCTTGATTCATAATATATTACAGGTTTTTAGTGAGCTTTTATTTTAATGGTCAAGCAATTAATAATGAGTCACAGCAAAATGTCCATGGGGTAAAAAAAAAAAATGCTTACCTTGTCACCAAGTCTGTTCATTATCCTCTGTGCTCTATATCCAGATCAATCAATAGTTAATTAATAATGATGTGCTTCCTGAAGTACAAGGTTATAAATTAATTTGATGTTCACATGCATATTTTTTGTAGAAAAAAAATAAGTGGAAATAGCCTGCCATACATATCTTATTGTAAGAAAATGTATGTAATGATTACAAGCATATAATAAGAACCGTTTGCTTAGCCAAATGTTTGTTCATTTCTCTTAATCAGTATTCATTTGAGCTACTTCCATGCAGTTTGTGGAAGTAGTGCAATCAGTTGAGTAGTGTGGCAGATTTAAATCAGTAATAAAAGCCCTGGGGAAATTAACAAGACAAAACATTAACCACAGACTAAACATTAACATATATTAGCATTTTTATTATACCTGTAGAATTGTTAAATGGGCATGGTTACTACTATTAAAAAGTTTATGTTGTACATCACATAATTTCAATGTATATTTTGTTTAAAAACTTTTAAGATTTAATTAAACAAAATTGTATAATGGCATAATAGATGATTCAAGAGAATGAAGTTCATTATTTTATTTTAACTGGAAACCTTTGGAATTCCAACTCAAGCCCAAGGTACCTCAAAGCAAATGCCACTGTAATATTCATCTAAAGTAGACCACAAGTTCAAAGTTGATATTTAAGTTGTATAACCTTGGAAGAAATTATAGTTTTTATTCTTCACATTTCAAAATTATAGTTTTTATTCTCTGATGAGTCTACCAATGACCAAAGACTAAATTACTAAATATTTAGCAATATTTCTCAGAAAATATTCTGTGCCAGGGATTTAGCTCAGGGCTTCTGGCACCTGCCTTACAAGCACAAGATCTTGAGTTCAATCCTCTGTACTGAAAAAATTTTTTAAAATAGAAAACACTTTTTGGGATTGCAAAGTTATTCTGTAACTTTAAAACCAAAAATATCCTCAAGAGAACCTACCCTCTTGATTGCTTGAGATTCAGCAAGAAAGCGGGAATTATACTGACCTCTGAGCACAATTCTGTGAAATAGCCATCAATTCTTTAAAAACTACCAGAATTCCAAGGACAGGGTCATGTGTCCATGGCTCTCCTACTGACATGAACTCACTGAGAACTCTGCTGTTTCTGCTTCTTCACACACACTTGTTCCTTGGTCTCCCACCTCGCTCCTCCCCTTTCTGCTTTTTTGGGGCCATTGAAGTTAAAGCACAGACACACCCCTTACAAGTTCCTTTTGAAAGAAAATGTAAAGTAGGCCATCTATCTGGTCCAAAATAGGTCCCTTAGGACTGGTTAAAAATGGGAGAGAGTTAAAGATACACATTAATGTGGCAGCACCTCTCACCCCCAATTTTCTAACCTTTCAGGCTATTACTGATGAAGACTTGAATCTGTTGCCGATTTTCAGTCATAAGATTAAACTGGAAGCTCCATTTTGAGGAAAAATTTAAGGGATCCAATGAAGTCAGATATTAGATTAGAATTGGATTAAATTGTAAGAATCACAAAAGATTTTGCAGCTCACCTACTAATCTGAATTCAAGAGCAAGGGTCCAGGAACATCCTACTCAGAAAACAGCCAATGAAACCTTTTGGCGAGCTGTCTGTCTCACAGAACTTGACACCCAGTGTTTCATTATGGTTGACCATTGACTCTTAGCTGACAGCGGACATAGTTGAAATCATTCTGCTGTTAGTTTATAGCTATTAGAATTACTCCTTGAAACCTTGGTTAAAATTGACTGTCATTTTTCTGTTGGTCTTGAATAAATTTAGTGTTTCTTTGTAGTATATTTTCATATTTTTCACCATCATCACTGTTTACTGGGCCACACCCAGTAGCAGGACACCCTGGAGTCCATAGTCTTGACAGAAATCAATGGCACAATGGAAACATCAGAGACAAAAGCACCCCTTTTAGAGTTGAAACACCACTGTCCAAGTCCCAGCTCTTTTACATATTAATATTATAGCCTTGCTTAAATTCCTCAACATTTGTGAGTTTCTTTCTTTTTCTCCCAAATGGGATTAATAATACCTGCTCTGTGTACCCCATGGGGGAGAGTTGCAGGACTCACTAGAGAGAGTGGAGAATACATGTAGAAGTTACTTGTGGAACACTAGGCTAGAGTAACATATTATGTTCAAAATTTGAAGTATTGATACTGTTGAGAAACTTACAATATAGGCCCTTTTCTCTAAGACTCAGCCATCACAAGGAAAAGATAAGTCTGCAGTTTTGGCACTCAGGAATATCCAGGATCAACAGCAAATAAGAGGCTTAGAATGAATATGGTTACATTTTAACCAATGAAGTATTTGCATTTCTTGGCATATCAATTATAGGGTGCAGATATGAACTCCATCATACCAAAGTTTGAAAATCTTGAGTAATGATTCTGTTCAGGACACATTGCTCCAAAATATGACACCTTAGCTTTTGAAAAAACAAAAAGCTGGTGCAGGAAAATCATTCCCACCTTCTTCTGCCCCTTCTCCCCAGAGGTGGGTGATAAAGCCTGCCTGACTCTCCCCAGAAGTATATCATGAGACATTACCAGAAGTATGTCATGAGACATTTTTGCTAGAGGTACCTACTGTCTAACTAGGAATACAGAGAAGAATATGAAGAAACAGAATTTGCTGGGTTTGCCCTAGTATTAGATTGTAGCACCTTTATCTAATTACACCTGACTCTTATCCACTTCTTTATCAAAATTAACATAAAAATGCATAGTTTCCTTGTTTCTTTGGACTTTCATTTGTGAAGGCTCCTAGGTGACACAAAATTTGCATTAAACACATTTGTATGATTTTTCTCTTGTTAATCTATCTTTTAGTATAGGTGTTTCCATCATGAACTGGGCAGTAGGTAAAGAAAATAACTTTTTTCTCCCCTGAAATAGCTTATTCCTCTACAAAAGTAATTTTCACCTTTTTTTTCCAAGGGAGCCTAGAATAAATGATGGCACTTCAAACACCATATCTGCCTCTTTTGTGTCACACTAGAGTTACAGACAGAATGAATTCATGACACCAAGTTGCAGCGTATACTGGGACTGTATATGGGTGTCATTATGTTCAGTGAGATAAGCCAGACACAGAAAGACAGTACCACGTGATCCCCTTTGTAGAGAGATGCTAAAAAGTCAATTTATGCAAGCTGAGAGTAGACTAGTGGCTCCTAGAGACTTGGAAAATTTTGCAAGGAAGGGAGTTATAAAGAAGTTGGTTAACTGGTATTAAAAAAAACAGATAAGAGGAATAAGTTTTAGTGTTATACAGCACTAAACAATGACAGTAGTTAACAATAATTTGTTGTCTATTTCAAAGTAACTAGTAAAGAAGATTTTAATGTTTCCAACTAAAGAAGTGATACATATGTGCAGTAATGGCTGTGCTGTTCCCTTGACTTCATAATTCCACATTGTACATATGTATTGAAATGTCACACGCTAACCCATTAATATGTACAATTATGTGTCAGTTAAAAGAAAGAGTGGGGTTGTAAATCAGATCTCCTGGTGTCCAGCCTGCTGGGCTCTTCTGTACACCTTGCTGGCCTCGAGAGATGTGGTTTCATTGTGTATATACAAAGACATACAGGCCTGTGAAACCTGATGGAAAGGAGATGGCACTAGGGTTACTAGCATGTCTTATGGCTGGAATACATCAGGAGGCCCCACCTTCTTGGATTCCAGGACACAATTGCTTTCCCAGCCACAGATTTTGGCACCCAAATGAAGGCACCTTTAGGAATCATGGTTCATGGACAACAGAAAGTTTTCATACTTCAGATCTCTTGATAGAGATACTTACCTAGCCAGTAAATTTATTCCAACTAACCATATTTAAAAGTAACAACATTTTTCACTAAGTACATTACTCAGTGAAAGGAAATTGGATTGCACTTCTTATTTAAGAGCCTAAAACTCCTGGCAGGCCACTGATTCTGAAATGGCACTTGGGAGACTGGCTTTCTTAGCAAGTGATCTGAAGAATTAAGACCCAGGTCTCCTGACACAGCCTAATGTTTCTCAAGTGTGAGGCAAAAAGGACTTGTTTAATGGGAATGCTGCATCTCTCTATAAATTGTTTTTTTTTTTTTTTTTTTTTTTTTTTTTTTTTTTTTAGTGTCCACTTCTCAAAATAAGCTCATGCTATTCACCTCTAGCTCGCACAGGGTGGAGGTGAAAGAGATAGGAAGAAAAACATGGGGAGAGGGACACATTTGCCAAATGCTTTGTGTATGAAAAGACTTTGCTTCATGGTAGATTTGTGGAAGAAAATACAGCCTGTCCAATAAGTTGTGGCACATTTCAGATGGGGGAGTGAGGGTATTGGCAGGACAACATTGTCTGGCCCTTACCGGGCACAGAATCTCAGGAAGGCTGCTAGCTAATGCCACACGGGGTGACTTGGAAGGAAGGCCAGATGGTAGATAGGCCCCATTCTCGTTTATTTTAACCTTCCTACTTTTGCCTCAGCTGCAGCTCTTTCCAGTAGGTTGGGGCAGGAGTGTCTTGCTATGGCCAAGTTAGTATTCATTGATATAAAGGGGAGCTGACTTCCAGTGGGGAGAGAGATTTCAGAATTGTGGGCCGCAAGTAGGCAAGTTACTGTCAAAGATAATGATAGATTTTTATTTTGGTGCTGGCTTTCAACAGGTGTAGGTCAAGGGATACATCCTGTGTATCTGAATATGCTAAGACTATTTTGGTCCTGGTAAAATGAACTCTCACACTGATGTGTATTCATGGGATAATAAACAAGTATTTATGGAATAAAGATAAGGGTTTTATTTTTCTGACATTTTACCTGCAGTGTAACATGTACAAAAAGTAGACATAAGTATATATGTTGTAAATGTATGTCTATATATGTAATTTTATAGCACACAATCTGCCCTTTGCAAGTGCTTGGAACTTAACGGCACAGTCCAGCTGGCCTAAAGCACCTAGCAAGGAAGCCATGTCCAAAGAATACAGATTCTCTATTCGAACATAATATTATCATAATCAAACAGCATTATGTAAGCATGCCTGAAAAATCCAGTATCATAGATTCTAAACCCAGATGGCATCTTCTTTCTTTCTTTCTTTCTTTCTTTCTTTCTTTCTTTCTTTCTTTCTTTCTTTCTTTCTTTCTTTTCCAGTTTTTTGAGGCAGAGTCTTACTTTGTAGTTCAGACTGGCCCTGAACTCACTATGTAGCCCAGGCTATCCTTTAATTCACAACAATCTTCCTGCCTCTGCCTCCCGAGTGCTGGTATTACAGGCACGAATCACCACGCCTGGCTGTGGTATGTGGTACCCAGGACTGAACTTGGGACTTTGTACTTGCCAGGCAGATGCTGGAATCACTGAGCTAAATCCCTGGCCCCAGATGGCATTTTTTCAAGGGTCTGCATCTCTATTTCCTTTTCATTGGGATAAACTGTTGAGACTAGCTGGTCTGAGTATGAAACAATACATACCGTCTTACATCAATGGAAGTAATTCTGCTTCGGATTCTAGACTTTTTTCTTATTGGAGAATTTATTTAAGCCAGGTACATATTTGTAATCTTAGCTACTTGGGAGGCTGAAACAAGAGGATCTCAAATCTAAGGCCATCCTGGGATCTTACCAAGACCCTATCTCAGGAAAAAAAGTATTTATATGCAAAGCTTTCTCAAACTATATGAACTACATGGCATTTGTACATTTCTATAAAGACAGATAACTTAGTTAGTGTCATCAGGCCCATCTCGAGGAATCCAGAGGCTGAATTTACCACACAGAACCCTGGCTTATAAGTAGAGTGGTGTTCAGGGCCTGATAATGGGAGATTCTTTTAATTCACTTCAGTGGATTCACCTAACAGTGTGGAAAATGGGGTTTGCACGGTGTGAAGATACAAAAGTGATAAAGACCCAGCCTTTTTCTTTACAAATTTTGAACTTTATACCTTAACCAAGGCTGTTTTGGCTGCTTATGATTTTGGGGAGTGGGAGGGGTTTTTTCCCCAAAATAAAATATAAGCATGTGGAAATCAAGTATCATCTTCCAGGAAGCTAATGTCACAAAAGATTTTCAGTTAGATGAGTGGGTTCTAATGGGTTCAAAGGCAGGCAAGTGACTCTGCTGACTCTTTGCCTTAAGCAAGTCTCTTTATCTCCTTGAGCCTCAATTTCCCCATCTACAAATGGGGTTGACAATATTTGACCTAATTTCTGACACTAGCAGGACAACATAGAAGAAAGTTCATATTCGAATCTTTACCCGGAAGTTCACTTAGGTTTGTATCTGAAAGTGAGAAAATAATTCTCAGATAATAATTTAGCCAAGGGAATGAGAATGGAGCTAAGCAAGAGAGGAAGTGAAATTTTGAAAAGCATAATTTCTGCATGTATATTTAAAAGGTGAGCTCAAGGAGGAGATATTCTATGAAAATTTTTGAATGAATGGGTGATAAGCATTGGTAGGAAAGCAGGAGTGGATAGAGGAAGAGAAGGAGATAGACGGCTGTCCTGAGCACCTGTGTTCCTTAATACTCTCAGTCCTGGGCTTAGTCAGTGATGTCTGGTTCCCGGCTGGTGAAACTGGCTCTCGGCAGACTGGCTTTCTTCCCTTGGGTGACTAGGAGAGCAGAGGAGTAACCATGCTGAAACTGCTTCACAAGACCTTGGCTCAAGTTTTGGAGACAAGTTTTCTTAAGAATCATGAGCCTTCTGTGCACTGACGGCCACTCTTTCTACTAACAGGCTACTTGATGTACAGTTCCTCTCACATCTCCTGTCTCCTATAAAAATTCCTCCTTAACTTTCAATTTCCTTTTGTGAACTTCTTCATACATATAAACACCAGGAGCCTTTGAAAGTATAAGACTTGTGTAGAGGGTCCTCTCAAATGCACACTTCACTATAGTCAAAAAGGTATTTTTCACCTTAGTAAATCTCTGAGTAGGCTGTGTTCCACCAATGGTCGTTTGTCTTAAAATCTTATTATCTTTTTGATAGCTTTGTTCTACTCTTTAAAAGAAAATTGGGGAAAGGAATTGAAGAGCATTTCAGAATTTGTTACTGCTGTCATGTCTATGAAAGTATCACATAATTATATTTCATTTCTTTTTTTCAGATTGGCAAGTTATGTGCCCATTCTCAACAACGCCAGTATAGATCTGCTTATTATCCTGAAGATCTCTTTATTGACAAGAAAGTGTTAAAAGTTGCTCACGTAGAACATGAAGAAACTCTATCCAGCCGAAGAAGGTGAGAAGGATTTTGTTCTATATTTCAGCAAAGAGTTAGAAATTGTGTTTTAAGGTCAGAAACTATTGGAATAAAATTTCTTAAATGTGTATTATTTAGTCCTTCAAGTGGAATGCTTAATTAAATGCTATCGATAGTCTATGTTTTTTTAAAAAAAGAAAAACAAAAGTATTCCAAACCAGGGCTGGGGGTTGAGCTCAGTGGTTCTAGCATCTGTCTTGCAAGCACAAGGGCCCGGGTTCGATCCCAGGTAACCACATACAAGAACAGCCGGGCGTGGAGACTCATGCCCACCAGCAAACAGAACCACATACCACAGAGCTGGGCATGGTGGCTCATGCCTGGAATCCCAGCACTTGGGAAGCAGAGGCAGGAGGATTTCTGTGAGTTCAAGGCTGAGCTCAGGGCCAGCTTAAAGTACAAAACTGAGACCCTGTCTCAAAAAATCAAAAATAACAAAAAAATTCCAAAACATATTTAAATGTAAACCCCCATATGTAAATAGCTAGTACAGAGACCCAGAGAGGTGTGGGCTTTCCTAGTCAAGGTCTTTTACTAGTTAAACAAAATATTTTCTGCTTGCAATTAGGTCTGGCAATTTCATGGCTCAGTTTGTTTCCCATAACTAACTTGAGTCAGGGTCAATTTCTCCAGACAGAAGCTGGCAGGACACACTCATGTCTCACACACATGCAAACAGTGCACACTTTACATGCTCCTTTAAAATGATAAAATGAAGGATCATGTTCATATTTCATAAAACAGCAGTCAAAAGACAAAACACAAGTTTTATTCCTTTTATTGTGACTCCCCCACACAAGATCCTTCTAACTCTTTTCTAATTTCTTAGTTGTGATTGGGGGTAGAAATCAGATAGAAAGCTCAGAACAACTCTGAGAGAACTGCCTTACTCAAATTGGTTGCACTTGTAGGCAATCCTAGCTCAAGAAGAGACAGGCTTGAATTCTTCTTCTTGTTAACTTTGAGGAGATTGTAAGAGATCAGTCTATAGATGGAAAATTAACAGATGGATTAAGTAACCTCGCAGACTTGGACAAACTTGTTCCATTCCTCTCCATTTGCTATTCAAGGTTTTGAAATGATAATTCTCAGGAATGTAGGGTGCAATTTAGGATGAGAGAAAGCAGTGATGCTGCATAACAGAGAACCCCCAAGGAATAATTTCAGAAAGTCTTTTTTTCTCTTGTTGACTTCCAACCTAATGGATTTCTAGATTCCCAACCACTGTCCTTTTAAACTGTGAGTTAAGGACACTGGGAGTTCCAGAGACCCTTTCAGGGTGTTTGAGAGATATTCATTTGGACAGCTACATGTGTGGGTGAAGCTAGAGTTCATTCAGATACTTCAACCAAAACAACATATTCCAACAGATGAAATGTAGAAGTCAGTAGGAGAACCTTGTCTTCTATCAAGCTAGACAGTAAAGATAGCCTGAAAGAATGAAAATAATATTACCTTTCTCATTAACTTTTTTCATAAAAATGTTATTCATATTAACATGCAATGGGTCTATAATTTTTAGTTTTAAATTAAAGGTAGATATTGAAATATTTTCTGGGTTTCAATTTCTAAAATAATGAATATTGATAAATATATGTCATTTAAACCATAGCTTTTGGTGGTCCAAAGTAAATTTTAAGAGTGGAAACAGATTTAATATTTATCCCAAGATATTTATTTAAATCAACAGTTAAGTATTATCTCACAGCTTTGTGTCTGTCATAAATATGAGAATGACTTAGATGGTAGCTCTCTCAGAGTTCTAATGAAATTTTGTATTTCATTCAAGATATTTCCCAGGTCTTTTTATTATTTACTTTTTGATTTTGTTTTATTGTGTCATTGTTGTGCTAAAAATTAGACCCAGGGCCTCACTAATGTTAGGCAAGTGCTTCACCACTGAACTACATCCTTAGCCCAGGGCTGTAATTTTGATTCAGGCCTAGAGGACCAACTGCCAAAACAGCTCACTTAGAGATTTAGCAAATTCGCACTGCTTGTTGGAAGGAGGTCTCAGTTCCTCTCATGAATCATCTCACAGCGTGGGAGTTGGCTTCTGACCTAGTCTTAGAAGTGGCCCACCATTGGGCTGGGGATTTAGCTCAGTGGTTCCAGCACCTGGCTTGCAAGTGCAAGGACCCAGGTTTGATCCCCAGTAATCACATACAACAATGCCGGGTGTGGAGATTCGTGCCAACCAGCAATCAGTACCACATACCACAGTGCCAGGCAAGGTGGCTTAGGCCTGTAATCCCAGCACTCGGGAGGCAGCGGCAGAATAATTGCTGTGAGTTCAAGGCTGAGCTCAGGACCAGCCTGAACTACAAAAGCGAGACCCTGTCTCAAACAAAGAAGTGGCCCACCATCGATTCTGGCATTAAAATTCATGGAAAAGGCACATTGCCATTAACCTCCTTCAAAAGACTACCTTCATCTCAAACACACTTATCTCATCACTCTTGCAACTTCCTGAAGCCATTCTGGAAACCCTCTTTTGTGAGTGTTGATATGAAGTCTTAATTCTAGTACATACTCAGGGAAGGGGAGTTCAGCTGTACAAAGGGACAAGTATCAAGGAATTTGTGAATAAATTTTAAAACCCTGATGGGGCTTCCTGACATTAATGTTTTGAGAACTATTTTTAGGGTTATTTAGAACTAGCTTTAGGATTCTTCAGGACACTTTATCTCTCTGAGAAGACATGAATAGACCGTATATCAAGGCTCTGTTTAGCTTCTGCCTGTTCTCAGCCCATTTTCCTGCACTGCTTTCACTCTTGGTCCGAAGCACCTGAGGAACTAACGTCAATCTCTTTAAGTCATTGATGTTAAACTAGTCAAACTGCTCTATTTGACTGAAACGAATGTGTAGGTGTTGTGATCAAAATATACAGTGAATGTTTAGATTTAAAATATTTATTACAGTAAAAGACACATAGCCCTCGAAATAGTCCCCATCACTTCAAACACGCCATCATTCACGCCACTTTCTAAAACAGTTCTGGACGTCCTCTTTCATAAGTGTCTTCACAAGATGTCGTTATGGCCTAAAGTGAGAATCAAGATGTGTCATGTACAGGTACAAATTTATAATGTCGAATGTGATTGTAATGTATGTAAAAAAAGTACTGATAAAATCAATTTTTAAAAATGGAGAAAAAAATACAGTGTATGATGTTGCCAAGTACCATCTAACAAAAAAGCAAGCTTGTGAAAACATTATGATGTGTATTTATCCACTTTATTCACGAGATCTTCCACTGTGGCACTTCTGGCTCTTTCCCAGAATCAAAGTGACCATGCACAGCCACTGTTTTGAGTTAGTTCATACAGGTAGCCATGACAGCACATTTAGCTACTCATGGAAGAAGATTTCCAGCCTGTTTCAGAGAGCCACAAGAATGATGAGATAAGGGAGTTAGAATTGAGGGGATTATTTCGAGGTATCTTTTACTTTCATGAGTCACTTTAAACAATCATATTTTTATCACACCTCATATTTTTATTCAACAGAAATTTATTAAAAACTTATTAATACTAGAATACATGTGAAGCAGTACAAATACCATGACAAACTCTCTTCCCTCCAGGTCAGTCCAATGGGGAAATAGATTTAAGTACAAATGATGCCAAAATAGTTATATGACGGGCTGGGGAGTTAGCTCAGTAGTTCCGGCGCCTGTCTGGCAAGCGCAAGGACCCGGGTTTGATCCCCGGGAACCATATACCATATTGGGTGTGGAGACTCACGCCCAGCAGCAATCAGCACCACATACCACAGTGCCGGGTGTGGTGGCTCACACCTGTAATCCCAGCACTTGGGAGGCAGAGGCAGGAGGATTGCTTGATGTGAGTTAGAGGCTGAGCTCAGGGCCAGCCTGAACCACAAAGCGAGACCCTGTCTCAAAAAAAAAAAAAAATAGTTGTATGAGTATCAAAGGAAAAGAATGCCCAGAGCACACAGGCATGCTACAGAGAAAGACAGAGCTTCTACCCTGGGGAATTATTACAACAGCCTCATCAAGAAAATGGTATATGAATTGGTAACAGACTGGCATGTGGGTCTTTTTCAAAAATAAACACACCAACCCAATCTTATTTTGAAATTATCTTGTCAACATGTACAGTTTTTATGTTATCAGTTAATAACTTAAAATAAAAATATATAAAAATTCTTTAAAAGAAAGAAATTGGCCTGTCACCTTAGACATTCAGAAGTCAGAGGGTTATTGAGGCCTTGCTCCCATGGCTTCTGTCTCGGGCTCTGTGAAACCTAATCCTCACCGTACCAAATAAGAATTGATAAAAGGGGTTTTGTCTGGGCACCAAACTTGTTTAGATTCATTTTTTTTTTTTTTTGAGACAGGGTCTTGCTTTGTAGTTCAGGCTGGTCCTGAATTCACTATGTAGCCCAGGTGAGCCTTGAACTCAAGACAATCCTCCTGCCTCTGCCTCCCAAGTGCTGGGATTACAGGCGTAAGCCACCATGCCCGGCTAGATTCATTTTAAAACTTAGAACGAACCATCAAATAAACAATAGCAGGAGAAACTGACAAAACCTGTGGGCTTGAGTAAGAGTGGTTCGGTGTTGGGAGCCTGACCCTGACCTGTGATGTTTCTCATCATTTTTTGCAAACTGAAGCATCAGACTCAGGGACTGAGTCTTTCTTTCCGAAGTCTCTGGCAGAAGCAAGACAATGGGACTGAGACTGACTTCATTTAACTCCTTCAGTCACCGTAAATCCTCAGGGAGGGGCGGGAGTTAGGATGGTCTTTTGCTAAACGCACTGCCCCTGCTGTCTGATGTTATTGGAAAGGTTTGCTTTGGCAGAGGGCTAGAAATTTCTCTGTGTGTGCTACACAACATTTCAAAGAAAAATGTCCAGAGAAATATGTGTGTGTCTCCAGCATGCCCCACACTCATGCCCACTCTGCATCCTGGTAGCTGGAAATATGATAATTGGAAGACAAAAATCTCACTGGAGCATTCAGTCTGTGGAGAGACTGAGTAAGCTATCTGAGTCCGATTGTGAGTTGAAGAGCCCTTTGCCTTATTAAAATATCAACACATGAGGAAATGCAGGGTTCTTCTGGTGGCATTCAGAAATCATCTGTTTGTTTTGTCTGCCCCCAACTGGGTAGTTTGCAACACAACTAATCTTAGAGATAACTTAGGTCATTTTAAAGGCGATTTTATACTGGATTGTGTATGTCCATGTGTACGACTCAGGGTTACTTTAAGGGATCACTACTGAACATGTCTGTCATATTTAAAGCAAGAGGGGTCAACAAGATGTGCAGGTAACACAATTAAAATAGAAGTGGTCAGCTTCATACCCCTTGTATGTCCAGTATGCTCCATACACTCTGTCGTTACCCTCTTTCTCCTTTACTTTCCTGTCTCTGTCACCACTTCCCATGTGATATCGTTTACCTTATCATTTTTATATCCCAAATATTTTGTGATAGAGTACATAAATAATACCTTTTCCTTTTCTAAACCCCAAATCTTTAGGTGAATTGTCCATTCTAAGCTTCTGGGTCAACTGCTACCCATGATAAGGCCATAGCCCCCAGACTTGTGAAATTACATGTGTGTGTTCCGTCCCTCTGCCTCCTGCATATCCTTCCTCTCCTTCTCCTCTAACTAGGTCTAAAAGGGCATTGGTTTAGGGGACACTTGTAAATAACGTAGAGAGAAAAATCACAAAAACTGATCTCAGCTCCCTGGTCCAAACTCCAAATTTACCCTCATGCCCTCTGGAGGTTTGAGCAGGCAGCTCTGTAAGCTCAGCGGCTCTTTTCACGCTCCAAACAAAACAACAAAGCATGTCCGGAGTGAATCATCCAGTTTCAGGTCTGGTACAAGTCAGTCTGCCCTAAATAGGACTGTAGTTCTTTCAACATTTGTTGATAGTATCAATAGGTCCTGTGTTGCATAGGTTTAAGCTTTAATGAGTAGAGGAGCTCCTAGTCCATTTGGGAAGACAGACATACAAATAAATGAGTTCATCTCTTGGGGGTGAGTACCCAAGTGGAGCTATGTACAGAAAAATAGCAACATAGGGGCCGGGGATTTAGCTCAGTGGTTCTGGTGCCTGTCTTGCAAGCGCAAGGACCCAGGTTCAATCCCTGGTAACCACATACTGTACTGGGCGTGGAGACTCATGCCCAGCAGCAACCAGTACCACATACCACAGTGCCGGGCGTGGTGGTTCACGCCTGTCATCCCAGAACTCGGGAAGCAGAGGCAGGAGGATTGCTGTGATGTGAGTTTGAGACTGAGCTCAGGGCCAGCTTGAACTACAAAGTGAGACCCTGTCTTAAAAAGCCTTTAAAAAAAAAAAAAAAAAAAGAATAGCAACATAACCACTAGGGAGGCTAGCGACTCTCCTGGGAAAGTCAAGAAGGCTATTGGGAAAAGTGACTTTGGAGCTCAACCTAGTGGACAAGGAAAAGGAAGATATTCCAGACAAATGACAAAGAATGAGAAAAAATATACTAGTCTTCAGAATGGTAGAAAGCTATGCTTTGGAATCAAAAGTGTCAAAAGAAAGGGACCTTCCCAGAGAATTAGGCATGATCTTACATCATGCCAGTTTTAGGTGTTTTAATTAATGCACTTTTCTTTGTTTTCAATAAATAATTAGCTCATATTACTTTACATGAAGAAATAAAGAACCTTAATAATCACGTTTTAAGGTTCAAGGTCTGCAGCGGGGGATGAAAGACCGTTTTTACTTGCCGTGGTTTCCAATTAGCACTGCTTTGATGCCTGCCCAAGCAAATCATTGCAAGAAAGCAAAGGCAGTCCCTCCCCCTACAGCCAACAAAGGGGATGCCCTCCCCAGGATGATCAGAGCCTTCCAGGAAGATCACGAGCACCCAGCCATGAGATTTCATGAAGGCTCATACATGAATAGGAGCCCTGTCCTTCAGTTCAGCACTCAGCACACTGAAAGGAAGCCTCTGGAAGGACACCCTTTCTCCTAAGCAAGCTGATTTGGGGTTTGTTTGTAGTGAGGCCCATAGGTTCTCCTGTTTATATGCTGGTCCTGTATTTGCCATGTATGATTTTAGAATAAAGTGGAATTGGAATCAAAGGACATTTTCTTCAATAAACAGTTTTCCCATCTCAGGCAACTAATTATGCTGACTTTCTGGGAACAATTGAACAGGCCACCATAGTTTACGGGTGGAAGTTTCTTGTTGTGTGTCAGGGGCTATTTGCACAAAGAAAAAACATGGACTGAATCATACATGAATAACTGCCGCATCACTTAATTTCAACTGTCTTTCTTTATAGAGATGAATAAAAATATTCAATTCACCTTACTCTACATTATAAGCAAGGGGATATCAAGTTTTATTTAGTGAAAGTTAAAAATAAAATACACATACACACTCAAACTCCCATGCTGGTACAAGTTTAGAAAGGAATGATAAAAAAAGACAAAAAAAGGAGAAATGAGAGAGAGGCATAGTAGACATGGTAGGGGGTAAACTACTTCTGTCACACTCTGCTGCAGTGGTGTCAAAGGACATTATCACCTGTTGTCACTGGACTTTGAGAAGCTCATCGACTTGCTAGCAGTTTAGAAAGTATTTTCCTACCTGCCAAAACAGTATGTCTGGATTGATTTTGAGGAGTCAAAAGTTTCTTTTGGAAGCCCAGGATTATTTTTCCATAGTTATGCAGAAGGTCTTGCAAAAAGGAATGGCCCGCACTGTAACACTACCCTTTGGGAATCTGAAGTCTTGGCCAGTTCACTGACTATTCTGGAGCCCTGTTCTTTGTTCTCCAAATGAAGACACTGTTTTTTCCCACACAGCCTGGAAATTACTTGAGAAACAGTCCTTTTCCCTCCCTCCATACTAGGAATCTAACCCAAGGCCTCTTACAGCTCCACGAGCCCTCTAGTGCTGTGCCATGGTCCTGCCTTCTATCTCATTATTCTGAGATTCCTTTCTAATCAAATCCATCTTAATTCTAGATAGCTTGTAATGGAGGTAATAGACACTGAGAAACAGAGAGAATTCAGTGAACAAATCTGTCAAGAAAAGGATTTTAAGAATAAATGTAAAAATTAACTCAAGAGAAAAGTCTAAAAGGAAATGTACCCAAATATTAACAGTGATTAACTCTACTTGGTGGGACTATGAATGTTCCTCTTTTGTTCTACCTTTAATTTTTAAGAACATGTATTATTTTACAATAAAAAGAAAATCAAAGACTTTTAAAGATGAAGAAATAGATTTCATCCACTTTTTCCAGGCTGTTGTAGTGCTGAAGTTGCAGCTTACAAATTTCTCTTCTCTTCACTAACCTGTGTGTTTATATCCATCCAACTCTGTTTTCCCTGGCTCTCCTGACTCCTTCCCCCCAACTAGATAAGCCTCTTCTTTCTCTGAGACATACTTTTCATCTGTTCTCTACGCTGTGTTTGGAAGGGTAAGAATAATAGCTTTACTGAGATACAATCCAAACATACATATGATTCATCCATTTAACATGTATAATTCAATTGATTTTAGTATGTTCTCTCACAACCGATATCACTATTTTTTTTTTCAGTACTGAGCTACATCTCTATCACTTTTACTTGGTTTTTTTTTTTTTATCTTTATTGGTACATTGTTTTTGAGACAGGATCTTGCTAAACTGCCCAAGCTAACCTCAATTTTGTGATTCTCCTGACTCAGCCTTTGCTGTAGCTAGGACTACAGGTGTGCACTGCCATCATTTTAAAACATTTTCATCATTTCAAGAACTCTTGCACCCCTTGGTTATTTCTTCTATCTCATTATTTTTCCCACCCCTAAGCAACCATGTGTTTACTTTTTGTTTCCACAAATTTTTCTATTCTAGATATTTCTTATAAATGGAATCATATTATACATAGTCTTTCTTGACTGGCTTCTTTCACTTAGCATAATATGTTCGACATTTATCCATGCTGCTGTAATTTCTTTCCTTTTGAAGTCTGAATATTATACAAGTGTGTGTATTTCCCCCGCTTTATTTATTCAGTGGTGGGTAGGCATTTGTCTTACAGCACCTTCTGGCTGTTGTGAATAGAGCTGCTCTGAATGTCTTGTCTCAGTACCTACTTTCAGTCCTCTTGCGTATATACACTCAGGAGTGGGACTGCTGGGTCATCTGCTAACCCAATGTTGAGCTTCATGAGGAGCTGCCAAGCTCCTTTCCACAGGGCCTGCACCGTTTGGCATTCCCACCCAGCAATGTGTGAGAGTTCCAGCTTCTCCACATCCGGACCAGCACTTGTTGCAATCTGTCTTTGTCACTGTAACCATCCTAGTGTGTGCAGAGTGATATCTCACTGTAGTTTTTATTTGCGTATCTCTGATGACTATCTTTTTCAATCTGACTTCATTTTGGCCCTTCACATCTGATACTTATATTCTTAGACGTAAATCCTTGTGGGAATATTACCCCTATTCTCCTACTAGGCTCAGAGAAAGGAAATCATTCGACTGCTATAAACATTAGTCAAAAGGTTTATTTAACCCAGTACCTACCTTTTCTAAGGTTGTGTGTATGTATCTGTATATGTGTGTGTATGTACATGCATGCACATATGAGTTTATTTCAGCTAGCTAGTCTTTGAAAAAAGAATATCAGGGAAAATCTGATGGGAAAAGAAGTTGTACTCATTAATACCCATCTTAAAAGGGGAGGGGTTTTAATCTGTTAATGTGAAGTTATCTGAATCACGAATTTTTAAAAATTATCCTACATGCATTAGATATATTTGGAATATAAGTTTTTCATATATACTCATCATAATATAATATAGAATATAAGTATTACATATTATATTATAATATAAATAATATTATACATATAATATATTATATTAAATATAATATGTATAATAATATTATATATTACTCAGTATTGTTCACAGTGTTCACAATTGCCATTGTGAAAGAATGGCCCTATGTTTATTTGTGTGGGTGCTTCCTCCGAATCTATGCGAAATATTTCACATGCCTTGTCTCATTTAATCATCTCAGCAACCTTGTAAGATAAGTAACAATCAGGCTGGGGAGTTAGCTCAGTGGTTCTGGCGCCTGTCTTGTAAGCACAAGGGCCCGGGTTCGATTCCCCGGTAACCACATAACAATACTGGGTGTGGAGACTCATGCCCAGCAGCAACCAGTACCACATACCACAGTGCCGGGTGTGGTGGCTCATGCCTGTAATCTCAGCACTCGGGAGGCAGAGGCAGGAGGATTGCTGTGAAGTGAGTTTGAGGCTGAGCTCAGGGCCAGCCTGAACTGCAAAGCGAGACCCTGTCTCAAAAAAAAAAAGCAAAAATAAACAAACAAAAAAAGATAAATAACAGTCATTGTCTTCATGTTACCAAAAAACAACTAAAGCTCAGAGAAGTTTAGACTTGGCCTAAAGTTTCACTGCTTGGTAAGTAATAGAGTAGCTAGGTGTTGAACTCAACCTGGTTGAACTCAAGAATTAGCATTCTTGGGGCTGAGAAGTAAGAGTACAGTTTTATTTGTCCATCTTATATGCCCTTTGGAGGTAATTAATACTCCTTGAAGTAGGATGACCTTTTGCTTCTTCTCCAAGTTAACATGTTCAGATTTCAGAGTTTCCCTGATTTCTAGAGTGTGATGACCTAGACTATGTTACATCATCCACATTCTTTGTGATTTCCTTAGATTTATGGTGATCATTCCAGGTGATGTCCTTCCATACTATACTGGGAAGTCTTGCCAGATGTGGTGGCACACATCTGTGCCTAGTCACTGTAAGTTCACCGATAGCCAGGTCTACATAATGAGGTGAAGGACAGCTGGAGCTACACACACACACACACACACACACACACACACACACCATGAAGGGAGAGGGATACTTATGTTTATTACAATCCCTTGTCTCCTTGACATTCAGATGGAATGTCACTGGAATTTTCTTCAACTTGTCAATGATGTTTATGATCAACTGCAAGCATTGAGACGCAGGGAAGAATTTGAAGTGCTTTTGTTTTCTAGGGAGAACTTCTGGGGAAATCAATTTGGAGTGGCTTGCTGTGGGTTCTGTTTTTCTCACCAGGTGCAATATTAGTGACAGTGGGTGTGAAGGTAAGGCGAGGCCTGAGGGAAACTCTCATGAAAAGGTAGGCTACCATTTCCCATAGACTAATGGCCACATTCCATTTCCTCGGGGAGTAGGGGGATTACTCAGCCTCAGCCTTTAGTCTTCAGTTTCCACTCTTGGGAACTATATTATTACCTTGTAAAACAGAGCATCTCTCCTATTAGTCATTAATTGAACCCATCTTTTTCCTCTGGGAGAAACTATAATGTTGACTTTTATTCTCAGAGCTCTGTATTGAGCTTCCTTTTGGTGACTGATGGTTCTCAGACACCAGGAGAAGTTTGTGCGGAGAGGATGGGCATGGCAGGAACTTTTGGAACATGAGGGGTTACATATGTCCCAATAACCTTTCTTGGGCTGTACTGTCCATCACTCTGGATTCCCTGTAAACAGGTATGGAGAGCTAGAGCTACTGTCCCTTTAGTCATTAGTTGAAATTAATAGTTTTATCGTTAAAAAAATAGAAAATAGCATTAAGTGCAAGAAGGTCATTTCTACTAGTCTTTCTTTTTGGCAGATCTGAGAACAACCCCCAGCAGGTATTTCTGAGCTCAGGACTTGCAACAGTATCCACGTGAGAATCAAGCCTCTGGCTTCCCCACAGGCGTATACATCGAGCTCGTCCATTGTTAGCCTGCAGACCATTTTTTAATTTTTTATTTTATTTTATTAGTACATATTTGCCACTCCCGCAGCTTACAGTCATCTTGGGGAGTGGTCACAGGTACATGTTGCTGCTTTTTCTTCTAATCCCCTCTTCCTTAGGCTCCTCTATCACCTTTTCCTACTTGTAGGTTTACTTCTCTATGTGTCATGGCATATCATGTTTACATTGATTGCAGTTATTAGAATTCTGTAAATGTCCAATAAGGCAGTAGTCCAAGGGGACAGGGGCAAACAGTGAATACGAAATGAGAGGAACAAAGATGCAGATATAGTTTTTTTTTTTTTTTTAGGTGTTTTTGAGACAGGGTCTCGCTTTGTGGTTCAGGCTGGCCCTGAGCTCAGCCTCAAACTCACATCACAGCAATCCTCCTGCCTCTGCCTCCCGAGTGCTGGGATTACAGGCGTGAGCCACCACACCCGGCACTGTGGTATGTGGTACTGGTTGCTGCTGGGGTGAGTCTCCACACCCAGTATTGTTATGTGGTTACCGGGGAATCGGACCCGGGCCCTTGCACTTGCAAGACAGGCGCCGGAACCACTGAGCTAACTCCCCGGCCCCAGATATAGTTTTTTTATTCAAATCTGTATTGGTACATTATGAACACACATCATCATCACATTCAACATTGAGAGTTTGTACCAGAATATGACACCACTTGATTCTCATTTTTTCACTCTCCCCCGTCCACCCTGCGACTCCCCATCTCCCATATACATAAGCTTTGTTTCCTTTCTTTATTACTATCACATTCTTTTTTCCCTCACTATTTATCCCTACATCCTCTTTCCTTTTAAATATTTTCTATTTCGCAATATGAGCTATATATACTAGAACTCATTTACATCTTCATTTTCTCATACCAGAGAAAAGATACAATATTTACACATCTTATGTGCCCTTTGGAGGTAAGTAATACTCCTACTATTTATTTCACTTATGAGGATCTCCTGAAGGTACGTCGTTTTGAGTAGATAGTTTTTAAAGATTTACACCATTGCCAGAAAATTCTCTAACCAGAATCTCCAAAAACTGTGGGTATTCCTAGTGTAATCTTAGATGTGAAGAATTCTTTAATTTTCTATCAGGAACATTGCCTTAGAAAGGAAAGTGTTTTTGTTTGTTTGCCACTGGACATCTATTACATAGATATGTAAGCATTTCCTCTAAACATATTCACTTCTCTCCAATCTATGGCATCTTACTTTGTGCATACATGTACAGTTATATGTACATAACAGACATGAAATGTTGCAGATATTTACATGTATTTGTACACATTTTCATATATAATATGTTCTCTCTCCCATTTGTCTTACCATCACCAGCATAAAAACTAAAGCAAATAAAAAATGTTAGACCCCTTTCCTTTCCCATCGCCTCACAGGAACCACAATATACAAACAAAGAACAAAGAAATCTTCCCTCTCTAACAAATATGGATTTCTCTGACTATATTATCAGAAAAATTTCATGGAGCTGATGCTGTTTGGAGCACCCTGTGATTCTGATCTGCAGCCATTAGCCAGAACTTGTGTGGAAAGGGGCCATCCCCAGGGTAATAGCATTGTAAATTATAATCAATGCACTCAATTACACTCAGAAACCAAAAGATATGTAGCGCTCCAGTGTGCCTTGTAATCAGCACCTTTGAGAATGTAGGTAACATCATTTTGAACAAAAAAAAAAATAGGAGCTACTGAACATGTTAGAAAATGGATGTTGGAATTAAATCATCCTTCTGTTAAGAATAGCACCTTATATAGCAGGCAACCTTTTTTCCCTCTAATATCATTTTATTGATTTTTTTAAAAAACCTTATTTGTCACCTCGTAGCCAAGAATATCTTTAAAAATCATTTATTGCTCTAATCAGTGTGGCAGAGCCTTTCTGTCATGCTGATAAGGAAATTTAACTTTTCTCATGCTGGGTTTACTCTCCTCTTACACACAGATGTTTTGTTTTTCTTTCAGGGAACTAATTCAGAAGTTGAAATCTTTCATCAACTTCTATAGTGCTTTGCCTGGCTATGTCTGCAGCCATAGCCCTGTGGCTGAAAACGATACCCTGTGCTGGAATGGACAAGAACTCGTGGAGAGGTAACCATTTTAAAGTTAAATACAGCGGTGTTTGAAAAATAACTGTCATACATTCATTTGATTAATTACCTAACTTGATTAATTTCACAAGAGAAATTCTATACAAATTGTACGTGAACCCCTAGTGCAGAAGGAGGGGGACTGCAAATTCCGACCCAGCCTGGGCAGCTCAGTGAATTAGCTAGACCTTCTCACAACGTTTGAAACTGTTTCAAAGGGCTGGGGATGTAGCTCAGTGCTCAGTACCTTTTTAAAAAGTGAGCACGTCTGATGTGACGGATAGTATGGATACTTTAGAGTTCTTATAGAATTTAGAAATTTTGAACATACAAAAATGTATGTATAGGGGCGTAGTACAGAGTTTAAAGCATAAAACAACTCTTTGTCATGTTTGCATTCCTCTTCTCCCTTGTGGTCCCTTAATTTCATTAGAAGAAATCATATTCATGCTGATTGCAGTCAGTTATTGAGAGTTAACTGTGTATGAAGCTTCATGCTAAGGACTTCCTGTAAATTAATTACCTTTATAGAAATGCTATGAAATGTGTACTGTTATTTTCTCCTGTTTTACAGAAGAGGAGTAAATGAGTTCTAGAATGTATGTTATATATTGTGAAATAGAAAATATCCAAAGTGAAATGGGGTGAAGGGGGAAGATAATGAGATTATAACAAAAAAGAAAGGAAACAAAGCTTATCTATGTAGGGGGCGGGGTGGTAGGGTGGGTAAAGGTATTGGAAAAAATGAGAATTGAGTTGTGTCATATACTGGTAAAAATTCTCATTGTTGAGTGAAATCATGATGTATATATGTAATGTACCAATAAAGATTTCAATTTTTAAAAAAGAAAGAAAGGAAAGGAAAGGGAAAGTGTAATATCGTTTCATTGAGCAATTTTACTGAAAGAGCTGATCATCTGAAGATTTCTTAGTACAGTCCCTGCTAGCTGTGATCATCCGTGCAGGATTTGCTCACCTCTGGCAAAGAAATTATATACACTTATTTAGCAAATACTTAGTGCACACTAAGTACCAAGTGTATTGGACTGACAACACAGACAAAGCCCCCAATTCTCACAGGACTTTTATTTTTGTGTGCTAACCTTCATTGCCATGCATGTGTGAGGAATCACTTGCAATTAAGAAATTCAATCGAATAGAGTGAAGGGGGAAAAATAATAAGATTATAACAAAAAAGAAAGGAAACAAATTTTATGTATATAGGGGGTGGTAGTGTGGGTAGGGCTATGGGAAAATGAGAATTAAGTTGTGTCTTATACTGGTACAAATCCCCATTGTGGAGTGCAATCATGATGTGTGTATGTAATGTACCAATAAAGATTTCAATTTAAAAAAAAAAAGAAAGAAATTAAATCAAGAGAGTAGAATGCTTAGGAAAGGATGTGGAGTCGATGAGCATGCTTGAAAAAACTATTTGTACAAGTACTGCTGTGGTGTGGAGAAGAATGCAAAAAAGACCTAAAATCAAGATCCAAATTTTTCACTAATTAGTTTCTTAACTTAATGAAAGGAATTTGATTTCACTAGACCTTGGTTTCTCCATTTAAAATATGAGATGATTGGACTAGGTCCCCTCCAATTCTGATAGTCTGTGTGTTTTCTCCTTACTCACTGATACCTTCAGTGTTTGTTTGGAGACATCATGTTGTAAGCATAGAACCAAGTGAAAAAGCCAAGTTATTGGCTCTGGAGAGCCTCCATTCTAGTGGGCTTCAGGACAAGAACATGGGATGCTGGATGAAATTTCTTCAAATGTGATATAATGGACATGGGAAGGCTCTGGAGTCAAATATACGGGGGTTTGCATCTTGTTCCTACTACTTCCTATGCGTGAACTTGCCCAAAGCTTTTAACCTTGAAAATCTCAAGGTCCTCCTCAGTAAAGGAAGGTGTCTAGCAAGGATGCTGTGCCTGTCAAGTCTGTTAAGGAAGGCCATAAATGTAAAGCCCCTAGGATAGTGGTGTGTTACTGTACTTCTTTTATTTTTCCCTCCTTTCTCCCTCTAAGTCTCCTCTTCCCAACCCAAAAAGAAATTCATACCTGAAAAATATCGTATTTCTCCTATGAGCTACTTTAGTGCCAGGAGCCACAAAAATGTGGTTGTATACTGCCCTGCTGAACCCCTGAACTTGCACAGTCACAGAATTCCCTGTAGCAAATGTGAGCCAGACTGAGGGGATTAGGGGTCCAATCCAAACTACTCCATTCTGGAGAAATATTGTATATTATCTTCTCAAAAGCTCATGAGGTACTAAGTAGAATTATAAAAAATATTTTCATACAGCAGTTGTTCTTTGATTTATTCAAATATGTTTTAAATTATGTGTAAACAAACTTTATCATTTTTTAAAAGAAAATACAGGTCAAATATGTGGTGATTGTATAAACTTGACAACAGACGACTTCAGGGAATTTTCCATTCTTGAGTTAATGTGGTGAAAAATGAACAATTCCTGACTACTTTTTTTTTTTTTTTTTTTTTTTGAGACAGAGTCTCGCTTTGTAGTTCAGGCTGACCTGAGCTCAGCCTTGAACTCAGAGCAATCCTCCTGCCTCTGCCTCCTGAGTGCTGAGATTACAGGTGTGAGCCACCACATTCGGCGCTGTGTTATGTGGTACTGGTTGCTGGTGGGCATGAGTCTCCACAACCGGCATTGTTGTATGTGGTTACCGGGGAATCAGACCCAGGCCTTTGCGCTTGCAAGACAGGTGCTGCAACCACTGAGCTAAATCCCCAGCCCCCTGAGTACTTGTTTTAAGTAGCATATCTTCTATGATATCTTATTTTAAAATAAATTTAATTCACAATAGATAAATTTGTTAATATATTCATTCAGTCATTTCTTTACTCATTTAACAAATACCTAAGCACTTGCTATGTATCAGGCACCAACATTGGTTTCATTGTTGTACAGTAATTTTAAAGAAAACGGAGCCATGCTGGATGTATCTTTAATTATTGACAGAGAAAAAAAATCAGCTGATCTACTTTTACTTAATTCAAAGGTATCTTCTCAGGCCTGTGTGTTTTGAATTGCTGGAAATTTTTAATTGAATCTTGTTCATTTTAACTAACTCATGGCCAGAATGCTTTTGTGAAAGATGTGTCCTACACTCAGGAAAGTTCTCTTCTATCAACTAGCATAATCCAGCAGAATTTAATGAGTCTGAAGTTAACCAAATGCACTTGTGCACCATTCAAAGAAAAAATGAGAACTTTTTTATGTGGTGTTACAGATGGAACCCAGGGCTTCCTGTATGCTGGGCACCTGCTCTACCACTGAGCCATCCCTCCCGTAGCCTCTGCTAACTAAAATTTCTATTTCAAATTGCGAACTTTAAATATCTTAAGGTGCCAGACAAAACAATAAGATAGATATTATAATATAGACATAATATGTTATTCCAAACTCTGAAGTTTTACTTCTGAAAAATGTATTTCTTTCAAAGCCACTCAGGTTGGTGGCTTATGCTATCGAGGAAGGAAAAGAACAACAACAAAAAAAGGAAGGCGGGAGAAAAAAGGAAGAAACTCAGGAAAGGAGGAAGGAAGGGGAAAAAAATCAAACATGTTGGCACACAGAGTAAGGGAAATCTAACCTAGGAAGCAACTCCTCCTTGGTTAGTAACCTCGGGTTATAATTAACCTGTATTTGTGTTACTGACCTAATGCAATGATGAGACTAGGGAATAGTGTCAAACTAGATGTCTTTTGAAAAAAGTTCCTCAGGAATATACCGCTAATAATATGAAGTTTTTTAGCCTGAGGACGTGTGTGCCCTCTATTTGTATCATCTATAAAGATGAGCTTTGCTCTCATGCGTCATCTAGAGTTAAAACCTCTTTCCAGACCTTTTCATTGAGTTTCTCATTTAATTCAGCCTTAAGTAACAATTGTCGATTCATAGTGTCAAATGCGTTGTAACTTTTATTATCATTATAAATTGATATGTATGTATTCCTCTGAAAACACTTTACTCAAGCCAAGAAAAATGAAGAAAATCAAGAATCCTGTCAGAGAGTGAGTCTTGTCATCAGAGATACTTGATTGGAAAGGAAAATTATAAATGCTGCTGAAAATACGGAGTACTGTCTATCACAGCTGGGTTATCTGCGCTCTTTATGCCCCATCCTGCTATGACTGTGTACATCACTCAGCTTTAAGAAGTAATCAGCAATTCACTTTCTCTCTGAATAAAGTCACGTTTCACATCTTTTCAATTTTTATCTCTTGCAAAGGTAATCAGTAAAAAGCCACAGGGAGTGCTACTAACACCTATCCTTTGTCCTTCTCACCTCCTAGCCATGCCACCCTATCTTTGCCCCAGATAATATTTGCTTGGCTTCCATGCTTTAGCTGAGAAACCTTTGAATTACTAGGAGTGTGGTCCATGTGAAGTGTCTTCCTCCATCTGAGCCACCCGTGTACCTTCCACTTGCCAAAGGTGAAAAACTTGCCAGCCTTTACTTTTGTGGAGTTATTGAGAATTTCTTCTCTGACCAAGAGAAAAATAGAAAAACCTACAGAAATAAGTTAACACTGGGCTCACTGATACATACATGTAAGCTTTGGCTGCATTGGTCTTACAATAATCATATTAAGAGTGACTATTTATGCAGATACATCCACAAGCACCTTTCTAAAACTGATAAGCCAAATATCTGGACAACTTGATAAAATTTTCATTCTTCTGGCTTGTCTGTACCTCATAAGCCCAGTTTTATTGTGTAATCAAGTTTATCTTTAAATCTGCATCCGTGGGCTAGGGAGAGGATAGCCCAGTAGCACAGTGCAGAAGGCTATTGCTTCAGTCCCCAGAACTACCTAAATAAATTAATAAATCAGTGTAACATGGAAATTATTTAAGCCTGTACATGTTCAGAGAAGCCTAGTTTGAGAGGAAAGAAATCTGTTTTGTCTTTGTATTTAACATCTAATAACTCAGGATCACTCAACATGGACAGATCTCTGACTATATTTAGGGCCTGTGCATTTCCAGTGATAAGAAGAATCCACCTTCTGCCCTGTTGAGGAAAGAACCCAGTGAGAAGGGGATGGAAGAAATTCAAGCATTCTCTGTGCCCAGCTTTGAGGGAGTGAGAGGCTCTATCCATTTGCGTTGAACGTATGCATGTGTGTGTGCACGTGTGCATGCACACACATGCATGTATGTATTATCAAGGTAACAATCACAGAACACAATATCAACCATGTTAAGGTCTCCAATTCAACAACATTTGGTACATTCACAGTGTTCTACAACCACAATCTCTGTCTAGTTTCTAAGCATTTTCATCATTCTGAAAGGAAAACTTGGTGCCCACTAATGAGCACGCCCCCCTCAGTCCTTCCTGCCTCCAGCCCTAAGAGCCAACAATTTGCTTTTTGTCCCTATGAATTTACCTACTCTAGATGTTTCATAAATAGTAGCACCTCAGTTTACAAACTTATTGATGTATGATTTGGGGGAAGATGGCTGCATTTGTGTTTGTGTGGGGAAAATGGTCATGGTTGTGTCTGTCACTGATACAGAGTTTGTGAACAGAAGCAAAATTTTGCTGAACACTTTTGTTTTCAAACTGGATTTTTTGCAGGCAGAAATGTTCACGAGCCAAGGGGTTACTGTGAATTGAAACTTGCACTTAGCATGATACTTTTGAGGTTTATCCAGGTTGTAGCATGTATCAATACTTTATTGCTCCTGTTAGAAGTAAATATTTTGTTTTATATATAGACATTTAATTTACAAATATATTGATTTTTCACCTTTCTTATGTCAATCGTGAGTAGCTATTTCTCTATCAAACTTCTCTCCCTCCTTCTGCATTCAGTTGAGCTCACTGTTACCCTTGAAGGCAGGTTGGCCAAACCTTGGAAATCTCCCACCTTATCATCCTTGGATACCACCTGAATGTTAACATCTGCATCCATATGGACTCAATTCTCTATCCCTTCGAAGTCATCCAACCTCAGGCATTTTCTTGTCATCCTTGTGTGAATCTGGCTTCACCCACAGTCAGTATACCTCCTGGGGCTTGGAGGTGTGCCAGCCATATGTAGACAGCCACTTGTACTTGACTTTGTGGCATAATACCTTAGTTTCCCTTGTAATCCTGCCATAGATGCTTATACTGCTCATTCATTATGTGGTTAGACTGGATGTTGATGTCTGGCTGCTGATGTCATCTGCAGGATATTGCCCTTGTCTTTTGGCTTCTGGCTAACAGTTCTACATAGATATCACTTTTTTTTTTTTCCTACCAGAGATCGAACTTGGTACCTTGCACTTGCCAGGCAGGCACAGTGCCACTGAGCTACATCCTCAGCTTTCTACAAATACTTCTGTTTGTTATGAACCCATATTCATTCATCTTGTATTCTCTCTAGAACATTTGTATATACTTCCTGAGACCTGCAAGGAGCTCATTTTGTTAGGGTCTTCTCCATCACAATCTTACCTTTTATTGCACCTGAGAAATTCTATACACACAACATCTCTTCTTTTAATGGACCAGCTAAGTTTTCTGATGTTTATAACCCCTCTCCAGGATTTCTCTGCATAGAAATTATTTTAATTCTGAAAGTGTTTTGTTCTTATCTCAAAACTTTATGGATGTTTGAGAAAAATAGAATAAGGAGATGATTTTTTCCCTTTTCTGCTGGACTAGGAGGATATAGACCGTGGTAAATCAGCAAGAAGAACTGAACCTGGAAAGCTTCAACACCTGCTTCATTGTGTGTGCAAAAGCTGGGGTGAATGAAGTAGCTTCTTCCCCCTATATCTAGGAAAAGCAAGAAGAAGCACTTGATTCTTTTTTTACAGTGCATTTATTCAAGGATACTATGTTCTGAGGAATTTGGGGAGGGAGCAGATTTCTAGTGCTAGCAAGTTTTTCACAGCTTTACATAACAAGAGGGAAAGACCTCCAGGTCTTCTATCTGCTGGTAAAGGAATAAAATAAAGACCTGCATGCCAGTGTGTGTGTGTGTGTGTGTGTGCGCGCACGTTGTGTATGTATGTGTGAAACATATATTTGTTCCAGTCTCATCAGAAGAGGCCAATGGCATGCAGAGGTTGCTATTCATAGCTCCTATGCTTTACTGCTAATGTAGGCTGTTTAGTATTTGTTATGTGGGATTATTTTTAGATTTATAGTGTGCCTTTTCTCCAAAGGGCTCAAGGCAGAGTACACACAATTTTAAATAATAGGACAGTCTGTGCAAGCAGTAATGAGGCCAGACTGAGGTGTAACTCAGTGGTAGAGCACTTGCTTAGTATGTGTGATGCTTTGGGTTCATCCTCCAAGAGAGTAGCAATGGCAGAGCAAATCTGTATGATAAAATACGTAGTCAAGAGCAAGAAACTACAAAGAAAATAAATGGTGGGGGATGGAGATGATGTTCTATGGTGTTGAGTCAGGCTGTCGGGACAACTGAGTCAGATGTTTCTGGGTGAAAACCCAGAGTTCAGTATTCAGCCTCCCAGTTCTCTTCTCATGACTAGTTTATCCTTGTCCCCCTATTCTTCGAGAAATTCTACGTATGAATATTTGGTAGGAGGATGAGGGGACCAATTAAGGCTTCGATATTTGTTTTATCACTGTCTGTCTATGCAGGTCTTGGTCCATTTCCTGGATAGAGAAAACATGACACAACACTTAACTTTTTTAATTTGGAGAACTATCATGTTAGTTATCCTGAATGTCTAGCCTACAATGAAACTATTGCAATGTCAGTCTCCTTGCTATACAGCCTTTTACATATATTCTCCCTTACCTTAGATAAGCCATGAAAAGTCTTTGAAAAAGAAATGGCTTTTGCAGAAAATGACTTAATTTAGTATAGTGTGAAATATTGATAGCAGCTAAGGATTCCAAAAAACTCCTGATAAGGTAAGACAGATACATTTGGGGGTTACCCCTCAAGTTTAATCTGAGTAAGAGTTCAAATTGGTATATTTTTCATCACAGATTTATCTTAAGAATAGTCCTTAGTGACTGCTATTTATCAGGACCTACTCCATGGCAATACACTGACATTTATCCCTTACGATTACGGTGTCTGCTACAGTAGCTTTACCTGCAGTACTGAGAAAATAGATAGCTTCTCCTGACAGCTGATGACTTAATAGCATGTGCCACCTTCAGGATGGGGCTGTACTTGGTTGACTATCATGTCCTAAGCAACAGGAAGAGATGTTCTTGTAGTACAGTTCTGATAGGTCTGTAGGGCATCTGTTGAAGGCTGGATGGCCTATTGCTTTAAGCATATTGTATACTATTACAACAAAGTATCAGCCCTTCCTGGGATTACTTGGATAATTTTGTCATACGAGGAGAATTTGGAGGCCTCTAATGTAGGTCCTAGTGTATCTCGACCCTCAACAAGTGAACATTACCTCCTAATAATCTCTTTGTAAGGTGGCTGTGATGGTTGGAAAAGGTATGTCATCTCTTATCATCACCTCCATGCACCAGATTTCTTCTCTTTTGGCCTGGAAAGCTTACATGGTACACCAGGAAGATAATACCTACTTTTAAAGAATTATTAAATTAACATATGAGAACTTCTATCCCTCCTATGTATTAGTGCCTTCTTAAGAGCAGGGAAGGTGTTTTGGCAGATCATTAATTGACTTTATTAATGCTGCCTGTCTTCCAAATCCTTTTTCTGCACCTTCTTGTGGAGAAGATTTGTGGTCCTGTGACTGGTCCCTGCAGTCTGCACATGATTGCTTCTCAGCCAGGTGATCATCAGGAGCTCAGACTCAGGAGCATAGCATGAAGACCGGAGAGATTAGGAAGCATGAGCCAGGTGATTAGTTCACACTGGGTAGAATGCAGTCTTCAGGAAGATCCAGTAAGAGATTTTACTCTTAGTTGAGACAATAATTGTTCACTTTGGGTAGGTTATTTAATATCAAATTCTGCAAGGAAGAGTAATGATGCCTACTGTTGTCATGATCCATCCTGGCACATAGGCCTTGAACAATGACAGCTCCTGTTGATGTTATCCTTACCATTATACTGTGGCCGACCAAGCAAGGGAAATTTCCAGAACAAAGATGAAGTGGTGTAAGCAACTCTTCTTCCTGTAACCATCAACTGGATTTTTGGGAAGTATTAGTGTGTCTTTGGGAACCAATGTTGTAAGTGGGATGGCTGATCAAGCAGACTTATCCCACTTGAGAACCACTTGGAGTAAGAAGGGGAAATAATGAAGCTGTTTATTTTTTATGACACTCGAAGAAGCTTTAAATGTGGTTTCCAAAGAGAAGCTTCCAGAATATTCAAGTGATATCAACATCACTGATAGGTACAACATATGCCCACTGTGTTGGGCTGTACACATTTTGGTAGATATATACAAGTTAAAAATCTGTCTCCTCAGAGAGCAGAGAAGTCAGGCGGAGGACAGGCGAAAACAAGGCTGCTGTGTGTCATGAGTCACCTGACCGATTACTGCTGAGACAGATGGCAGCCTTCTCTTAGTGATGTCAGTGTCACCTTCTCAGAATGCCTCTGACCCTCACAAACAGTAACATCCCAAGCACACTCTTCAAATTACTCTGATGCAGGACATTGTTTCCTGTAGCCACTCCCTAAGCACCACAGAAAATGGACTCCTGGGACTTGCAAAGGGAAGGAGGGGGAGAGCCATGTCAGGGAAGCCTCTCTTAGGAGCTTCCTGCAGGGGCCACTGCTTTTGGGACCCCAGCTGAGTATTGTGATTGTGGTTGTGGTTGTGGGGTCCTGCTAGGGACTCTTCTCTTTGCAGGAAATATCTGGCAGGTGCCCCTTCTTTACAGCTTCTGGGCCCAGTTCTTCCCCCCCCAGGTTTGGGTGGCTTCTTTGAAAGAAATTCCTCTCTCCTATACTTTTTTTTCCCTCCTGTACTTAAGCAAGTGTAAAATATTCTTTGGGCTGCTCTGATGATTATTACTGAAAAAAAAATGTAGCCAAACAGTTGAGGATCAACAGAAAACATAGAAAGACAAGTTTCAAAGTTACATGGTAACTATAAGAGAACAGATATTTTAAGTCCCTAAGCTTGGGCTGGAATTCCTGCTCCATTATAATGTAGTTGTTTCTCTTTGAACCTCAGTTTGCCCAACTATAAAATGGAGTTAGTAACTTCCTGCTTAGCAGATTGTTAAGCATATTCAGGCAGATTGTGAAGTGCAGGGAATAGCATCTGGGGTACAGTAGCCTCTCATAAATGGGGGTTATTATTTCCATACATTAAAGAAGCCTATTGGAGCCACAGGTTTGGGTCCATGGTAAAACATCTGCCTCATGGGCAAGAGCACTAGGTTCCACCCCGAGCACCACATACACAAAAAAGCTCATGGAGACAGGCCTTGCAGATCTCACTTGCATGATAGACTGAGATGGGTCTGATTTCAGCTCCCTTTGATGACCCATTAGCTAACTCTTCAGAAACAACCTTACCTACCTCCTCTCATTTTTATCTCCTCTCTCACCTGCAAAAACATCAAAATCTCCTATCCTTGGGTCTAGCCAATATAAATTGTGAGCATTGGGGCTCACTGGGGACCAAAGGAGACTGATTTGCCATGAGGAGTATTTCCCTTCAATACCTCATTTCATAGCAAAGCCATTTAAACCATTCCTCCTACATCTTTATAGCAACTGAAGTGCATAATCTGAAACCAGGATGAGTGTAGTTAAAGGTCACATCTAGTTGCTGACTACTCTGAAGTCCTTTCTGTCACCCTTGGGTTATTGGAAAAGGAGAGAGATCATTAAAGTCAGTCACGATTTCCCAATTTGTCAAGCCATTGAATTTTATTCTTTTATATAAATGTGTCTTTGATTCCTGGGTTTGTTTGCTTCATAATGTACTTTCATTTCCATGTGAAGGAAACTGAACTTTAATTTTTAGCTCAACTGTCACGGGAGCTTCCTACCTTTGGCACTGTTGTGTCTTAGCGCTACACATAGACAGCTGGATCTTAAAGCCACCCAAAAGAACCCTTCTTGTTTTGAGCTCTTCATTTGCCTATTTCATCCTCTTCTTGCTTGCCTCTGGGCACAGGTCTGAGTCCAGAACTGGGACGAGTCTTTATTCAATAGGTCGAAGAAAAATGAGCTGTTCAGATTGGAGGGACAGGAAGGAAGTCATACACTGCAGGAACAGAAGCTACGTTCAAACTGCTCTCAGGGAGGACTAAGATGAGGCCTTGCTGTCGGGCTAACTTACCCTTAGTGATCTTTAATGTCACCTTTTCTGAGGACTCTGAATCCTCCTGTTTCATGCTCTCCTCTCCTAGCACCTCGACTTCTCCCTCGCATATCTCCAGTTACTCTTTATTAAAATATTTTACATTTCTATCTGTAATCTTCCACTGGCTCCTTGAAGACAAGTAGTATGTCTTTTACCTATTTATCTCATTATTTAGTGGTCACGGACACTTTTTGTAAATGTTTCTGGAATTCTGTGGGTAAAGTCAACACATATTTGTGGATAATTGATATGAATACTAGACCTACCTTTCCCAAGGTAGCACTGTGTACCTTGATTAGGTTACGTAACCCTTCAGCACTTTCTTTTCTTTTTCAGAAAAATGGTGAAAGTAATGCTTCCCCTGACTACCTCAAAATATTATAAGCCCCCAATAAGAAAATGCATGTGATTATTTGGTATGCTGAGGCAGGAGGACTGCAAATTTCAGATTCTGCCTGAGCAACTGATCAAGACTCTGTCTCGAAATTTAACAGTTAAAAAAAAAAGGGCTGGGGATACAGCCCTGTGGTTCCTGGGTTCAGTTCCCCTATACTCCTCCACAAATGATAAAGCTGGATATCATCTTTCAAACTTATAAAACTAAATTTTAATGTAGAAGAATAGGTCTTATGTGTGAGAAGCTCTGGCTGAGTAGATGGAGCTGTGTACTGGGATGATGAACCCAACTCTTCAGTGGCATCCTGAGCAGCTGTCTCTCTCTCTTTCTCATCACTCCAGAAATACTACTTTAAATTTATTTTTCTTTAAGCAAATCCACCTATCCCCACAAATTCTATTTTTAAACAAGTCACCCTGCGGTGTTGTGTAAACCACTTGGCTCTGGAGAAAGAAATACTTTGTGCTATTGGTAACATCAGTTTAAATTAATGAAAAGTCTGAGTGACAGACCATTTTAAAATAAATGTGGTTTTATTACTTTCAAACACATATAATAATAGTGCTGGGAATTGAACTTGGAAAAAGACAGCATGAAACAAGGAATCAAAGCAAACAAATTAGAATCGCTGATAACGAGGCTGTTGCTGTGCGACTGTCCTGCTTGAAGACCATCAGCTTCAGATTGGCTAATGTTCCCCTGGTGAAGCCTATTTATTTAAGAAACTCTTCTATTTTTTCTTTCATAGACATGAAGAAAGTCCCATTAAAAATCCCTCTGCACGGCTTCCTGATAACCCAGCTTTCCCAGCCCCCAGTGGGTGGCATCTAGCAGCAGTGCTCTGCATTCTGGTTTAACAAATAATAATCTCAAACAGCAAACACCCTGTGGCTTCTGCAGTGATCCATCTGTTCCAGTTGCTCTGGGGGCTTTCCAGTTTTCACAGATAAAGTGCCAAGTCCCAGGAAACCTCAGTCCAGGCGATCCAGGGATAGTCGGTAACCTTTTTGGAGCCTATGACTCTAGCAGCTACTAAATATGGAGGAAAAGATGTAGTCGGAGGGGTTTTACATTGGAGGTATGAGGAAGAGCTGGGGAAACTGCAAACCACTCATTCTGTCAGTTCCTCTGCTTTCACTTTTTAATTTTACTCCCTTCCTTCCTTGTAACATCCTGAGCACGGCTCTCTTCCATTTCCCTCCTATCCTAACGATGCAGTAGTTCTACAGAAAGCAGGACTGAACTAGTATGGGTGCTTAATGGTAATAATAGTTATCATCTTAGTGCATGTCAGCCACTGTGCTAGGCACTTTGCAGCTGTTAACTAAGATAATCATCACAACAGCCTGTAAAGTGAATATTATTAGTGCCTCTCTTTTTTCAGATTATATCGATGAGATTAAGTAAATTACTACAGAGCACAGCACTAACAAGTAAAGCAGATGGGATTTCAGTGCAGTCAATCCAAGCCCTTACCTTCGGGGATCAAATCTCTTCTACCAACCAGATGCCTGGCTTCTCTCCTTCCGGGTTCAAAGCTCTTCGACTTCCTTCCTGTTTTGAATGACAGTGTGGCCTAAGCTTGTCTTAATTTCTAGTCCTGCAGACTCAGAATGGGATTCTGCTAAATCTTGTCCTTTCCTAGATTCCTCCCAGCCCCAGGCTCAAGGTAGGAGCTACCCCAGACCCTTGCTAGAGGGTACCCTTCCCTGGCCTAGGAGGCTAGCCTTTCATCTAGTGCCTCTGCACGGAGAGCTCTTATATTAGAGCCATGTGTGGGGAAAAGAGACCCCTTAGGGCCTCGGCTAAGAGTCAAATCTGGACCCGAGCACTACTATGAACTTGATTTGTGATCTTGGACATGCCACTGTCCTTTTTCTTTTCTTTTCTTTTTTTAAATAAAATGGAAGAATTTGACAACATGTCTTCTAAAGCTCTTTCCTTCTCGGTTAGCCTGATATCCTACGAGGAGTGCCATAAAGGAACCTTAATGACTTTGAATTTCTAGTTCTCTCCCTCATGCCTTTCCAGATAGAACAAAGTGAAAGTGATTCAAAAGGAGCCTCAGGGTATAATCACTCTCATTAAGACAGCAGTGAGCTCTTCATTTTACCCTTCCAGGTACTGTCGGAGCTACAGGGAAAGGGGTAAGTTGGCTCTCGGAGATGTTGTCACAGTCGTTCTCAGCTTCTGATATTAGAGAATGGAGGGGTGAGATTCACGTAATTAAATCTTAAAGAAAATGTCTTCCCGATAGCATCGCATATCTCGGAACGGGGCTTCTGAGCAAAAGAAATGGAATTCTGTGTCTGTTGCTCCACGTAGTACTTAACACCATTGCCCAGAATAAAAATGAGAAGCCCTTCAACCACGGAGATGTGTCAGTGATGGCAGAGACACATCCAGAGAAGCGCCAAGGGCCGAAGGGCAGGTAGGAGCCCAGGAATACAAAGTGGCTGAGAAAACCAGAGGGGGAAGACAATTTTTACTTTTTCCAAGATCCCCCAGGCTAGACAGGTCCGGTAATTTTGACCTACTTGTCCTTCTGTGTGCATTGCTGCGAGCTTTTAGTAAGTGTCTGTATAGGCATTCCTATTTGACCGGGTGCTTTACGATCACTTTTATTGGCTTAGTGAAGTTTTCTGGGAATCTCGTCTACTTCCTGGTGAAGAGAATCACTCCTTGTTTGCTTAGCACAATAGGCCCCTGTTTTTTTAGCAGAGCAGGTACAGGGTGCAGAAGCTGAGGCACCTGCAGCTACTGGCACCTGGGGCTGGGAGTCAGTGACCCCTCGGTTCACCTCCCTTTGCTCTGTTATTCTTTTTTTTTTTAAAATTCAGATCTTTATTGGTACATTATGAATACATATCATCGCATTCAGCATTGAGACTTTGTACCAGAATATGACACGACTTGATTCTCATTTTCCCCCTTCCCCCCCACCTCCTATACATATAATCTTTGTTTCCTTTTTTCTTTATTACTGTCCCATTCTTTTTTCCCTCGTTATTTACCCCTGCTAGCCTGTGGATGGTAGATCTGTTCTGAGATTGGCTCACAGGCTCCTCCCCTCTGCTCATGAACACCATTGCCACTGGGAAAGGACTTGCTGAATATGTTTCCTTCAGCCGCTTCAGAGCTCTGACTGTCGCCTTGGTCCCGGGACTCAGGGATTGATTTTCTGAAAGGACAGCAGAAGTGACAGTTGTGCTTCTGCAAAGAAGACCTCCTGGGTTCTTGGGCATACCTAGCTGCGTCACCTTATTCTAGTTAGTCCCTTCTCCTCCGTCAGCTGCACGAGCCCCCTACTGCATCTCTCTGGGTGCTGTGATGTAGAAAGGTGTATCTGTCAAGGGTCACAAAGTACAGGATGAACATCCCTAGTCTGAAAGTCTCAAATGCTCCATAATATGTTGACCTGGCGCCACAAGTGGAAATTGCATACCGCTGTCATGTGACAATCACAGTAAAAATGCAGATGAACTAAAAGAGCTGTATAAAATTACCTGTCCGGGGGCCGGGGAGTTAGCTCAGTGGTTCCGGCGCCTGTCTCGCAAGCGCAAGGACCCGGGTTCGATTCCCCGGTAACCACATAACAATACTGGGTGTGGAGACCCACACCCAGCAGCAACCAGTACCACATACCACAGTGCCGGGCGTGGTGGCTCACGCCTGTAATCCCAGCACTCGGGAGGCAGAGGCAGGAGG